>JACXGM010040722.1:0-10245 GCA_016801145.1 Umbra pygmaea
CTGCAAGGGCTCTTGTTCCTCAATCATCCGCAACGGTTCCTCGCTGTATTGCGGCTCTTTCTGGCAGCCACAAGCATTGGATTCACGCACCCGATCTTCAAAACCCCCTTCTGCCATATCATCTTCAAAACTACCCTCAGCCATTGTGGTTAGCCTACTAAAGTATTACACAGTTTATTCCACAGAGCAATAGCCTGTTTGCTTGGTTTCAAGATGGCTGACAATTTTTGAAATTCTGGAAGTGAGGACCCACCCCCTATGGGCGGGTTGAAAACATGCGGAAGTAGCTCCTCCTGCTGGCTGTAGTTCATAGCCTCTGAGCAGGCAAGCCTCAGATGATGCAAAATGACAATTTTTGCGTCATCTGAGGCCTCTTTCCCATACAACCAATACAGAGACTTCACATCCCAGGGGGGTATGAGGGATTGATCCCAGTTAATTCTAAAATACTACCAGGTTTCTACTGATATAAAGCTTAATGCTAATCGGTGAAGTATCCCTTTAAGCACAATGCATATCAAAGTGTATAATTCTTGTATAAACAAAGGCCGGTTTTATGATGATGTTTATTTTTTAAAGCGCCTTTCAAGAACCCAAGGTCGCTTCACATAATAATGCAAACAGTTAACAGACAGAGAGACAAACAGTTTGCTTATTATAAAAACAAGCAAGAAAGCAGATGGAGAAGTAACACAACATAAGTAGTGGAGGACAGAGAAATAGAATGGAAGATAATTTACTGAGCATAGTGAAAATATGAGTTTAAAGTTGAGATTGGAAGGTCTGTAGGTTAGGGGTGGCACGAAGATCAGAGGGCAGCTTTTTCCAACACTAAAAGCCCTACCACCCACAGTAGAGAGTTTATACCTGGGTACGACAAGCAGATTGTCATTGGTAGATCTAAGGGTCTGAACAGGAACATATGGTTGCACTAACTCAGCGAGCTATGGGCTTTATAAACTAGGACTAACAGTTTAAACTGAATGCGATTGACCACAGGAAGCCAGTGAAGTTGGTAAAGGATAGGAGTGATATGTGCCGATTTTTTGTTAAATGTAAGGGCTCGAGAAGCAGAGTTTTGTACCATTTGAAGGCGATGTATAACTTTGGAGGTTATAAATGTGTGGATAAGAGTTTCCACATCTCCAGAGTTAAGAGAGGGGCATATACAAACACTATTCCTTCTTTCTAAGTGAAAGAAGCAATATTTAAAAATATGATTGATGTGTGAGTGAAAACATAATGAGGAATCGAACAAAACTCCCAGATTCCGCACAGGACTAATCTTGACACCATCAATATATCAATTAGAATGTCATGCCCAGGAAGACTCTGTGATTTAGGACCAATCAACAGGATTTCAGTTTTCCGCGCGCACACGGTTCATCCAACCACAA
Source organism: Umbra pygmaea (assembly GCA_016801145.1). Taxonomy (NCBI): domain Eukaryota; kingdom Metazoa; phylum Chordata; class Actinopteri; order Esociformes; family Umbridae; genus Umbra; species Umbra pygmaea. Next base: position 1,398 of record JACXGM010040722.1, read on the forward strand.
GTTGCACAAAAAAGAAGCCATCAATGGCTGCAATCACGTTTTTTACATGGGAAGTTGTGAAAATTTCTTGAGTGACGAGCCTAGTTATTTTGATTGCACAAAGTGCATCAATATTGAAATTTTTAATTTTTATTATTTTCATTCACTTTTAGGCACCCTTTCAGTCCCTTGAATTTTCACACTTTTGATTTTATTTCAGTTGGAGCTTATGTGTCCAATTATTGTGCATTGTGCTTGTAAGTTTGAGTGGCATCAATAGTAAAAAGAAAATTATTTGCCCTTTTTATGTGAAAATTATTTCAATTTAAATGAATTGGCAACTTGTTTTATCTCCACTACTGACTTCTTGGTGAACAAGATGGCATGAGAGGTGCAATACCTTCTAAGCGAACTGCATGCATCAACAAAACTGAACAAAATTGTGGCGGAAAGACGAAGTGAGACCATGGATGTATTAAGAGTAAGACACTTGCCTGTCATTACATTATTAATATTTTACAAAAAAAATCAATGCGGTGAGTGGCCAACTAGTCCATTCTCTGGGCATTGCATCTTGCCCCCAGCTTTATGGAGTGGATGTACTGTAGCATCATTAGCTTCTAATGAAGCGTTTTAGTGTTTACAGCTCTATACAATTTCTAGCTAGTAGCCATGGTCCTTACGCTAAATTCGACTCCACCAAAGCCATAGAATGCTAATCATTGCTAACTAGCTCTCTGCTAAAGCCTTTGCTTTGAATCTCATGCACTGTGCTTTCTCCGATTAAATAATTTATCTTATGGTAGTATTGTTAAGAAATAGTGAAATAACACATATGGAAAACTGAAATTGTGTCACATTCTTTTGCGGTTTTTATGCAACTATATTATTTGCCTGGTGAAGGCAATTTATGTAAATGAGCCATGTGCGGCTTTATTTAAATTTGCCATGTGCTGGGTGAGAAAGCAAACTACATGCATCAACAAGAGCACTGAGTTCTACATGGCGATGTCCTGGAATTGTGCATACTGATGCAGCATGTCTTCTGTGCCGGGGGCTGCCCATCTGATGCCCTGATCAACTGATGTCCCCTAGCCCGCTAGATGTAGCAACGACATGCTAGCTAATAGGTTCACATGTCGACGTCCAGGAGTTACCTTTGGAAAGGCAAGCTAATCATTTGGAGGGTGTTCAACAGTGAATGGGAGGTAACCGTTTATGATCTAATATCTTAATTGAAATAAACATTAACATTTATAGAACATTGCTAAACATGTAGAAATGTTATCCAGATAGGTGATTGCGTGCATCTTTTTGTAAGTGTAGGCTTTCTATTCGTAAATCGTGGCCACTGTATAAGGAACATAGGCTATGTTTAGGCTGGACAGATTATTTTTTAACAACGCTTTCTGGGATGAAATGTAGTTCATTGTACCCATCATGGTCTGCAGTTTCATAGTATAACCTTATATCCAAGCTGCCTGCAATAGTTTCAAAGTAATCGTGAAAAAAAGCCATATTTTAGGTACTTTTTCACCCTGCCTTCTCCTATCTTTTCTATTGAGCGCAGTGGCACAGATTTGCTACAAAACACGCTCAGAACTTTCTAAGATTCTAAACCATCAACTATGTCACAATGGCAAATTTACTAGCATCAGCAAACGCTGAAGCAAGAGCACCTTATACCTCACCATTCAATCTCAATTAGAGGGCTACTGACCGACTTCCTCCAATGTTTACCGGGGTTTACTTTGTGAGAATTCAAAGCATTTTAGCTTTCTGGTACCTAGCCACCAAAAAACTATACATTTTCCGGTTATGGTTAAATATGTATTAAGAAGTGAGAGTAGCAGCCATCAGGCAAGTGTTATTTAAATATAGTTCTGGTGTACTTACAAACTTTTCAATGTCTCAGATCTCCTATCCTTAGTAATGAATGTATAGGATATATCAGTATATTGTTTCGTTAGTAATATATGAATAGGATAAATCAGGACATCTTATCTTAAGCTAGAGTAATATCTTCTTTGTTGTTTTTTAATGAACTGTAATATTCAAAACACTGAAAACATGCTGAATGTCTAAACATGAACATATTTTTATTAATTATTTGGCTCTTGTATTTAACACCTCCCCATATTTTTGTGAATGTTGCAATTTTTCTTAATGTTTGCAGCCCTCATAGGGTTTTTTAGCCTAAATAACAATTTACTTCTTAATACCAATACTTTCTCAATTACTTTAAGCAGTGTTTCTCAAACCAAGTACCACCTTTGATCAAGCTATCCTATCAAAGTACCACCTATAAGTCACCGTCTCTCAGTACAGTAAATACAGAAACAATGAATAGCAATTGTATGACCATGTAGGTCAACATGTTTTAGTTATGTTAGGATTAATGTAGGAATTTTAGTTGCAAACACAAGTCTTTGTGCGCAACAAATTACTATTACTGTATTAAACAGTTTATGAGCAGTATGAGCACCCAAGAAGCCTATTCTTGCCTGCATTGCTGCTGTAACTACATGGGCTAAGCTTTACGGTACAGCCACAACATGTTATGATTAATGTTACATACAACATTTTTTTTTTTCTAGTCAAATGATGTACCACGACTAGGTACCATGACTGGGTGCTTCAAGTACACCTCAGCTTTTTATTTTTTTTTATTTTTTTCTGGTCAAATGATGTACCACGACTGGGTACCATGACTGGGTGCTTCAAGTACACCTCAGCTTTTTTTATTTGTTTTTTTTTTCTGGTCAAATGATGTACCACAACTGGGTACCATGACTGGGTGCTTCAAGTACACCTCAGCTTTTTTTATTATTATTTTTTTCTGGTCGAATGATGTACCACGACTGGGTACCATGACTGGGTGCTTCAAGTACACCTCAGCCTTCCTCTCAGGACCTAACCCTGTCAAATATTCCAGAGACCTATTTTGTTTTAACTGATAAAAAATACCAAAATCACACTCACACGCAACAGTGGTTTCTGGCACGGATTCTATGCTTTATACTGGTCATCGGATACATTGTCATACCATCCGTGCATTAGGTGATCGGCTGTCAACCTACAACACACCTTCAATAGACTGGCAAAAATGCGAGGCAATGCTCTTTCTTACCAAGAACTCCCCAGAACGGTTCTATAACCAGTTAGGATACAAGACCTAATGCCCTGCATCCTGTAATGAACTGTGTGATATTCAAATCAGCGTGGACGGCTTGAATTAGCCTGTTCTCATTTTGGGTGAGTCTCATGAATTCTAGTAGGTCGGTGTAGAGATAGTAAACACCTGCTGTATTGTGGAACATCACATTTATGCGGTTACCTTTAAAAGTAACTAAAGGAATGTGGTTAAAAGTAATCTTGTTAAACAAAACGTTTCTGAATTCGACTAGCTTAACACTCTTCTCACATGCACGTTACTGTACCGCTTTACATACAGTTTGGAAAAGCCTAACTGTATGGCTCACCCCACTAAATGAGTGTGTGGGATCCAGCTTGGCACTACCAACCTTTTCCTGTTGCAACAGAAGGGATTCCCACATTGTCTTATATACCTAAGTTTGTTTGCAGTTCTTTCTTGTCCATGCTTAATATTTGCTATTTTCAATTGCAGCTGTTCTACAAGTCTATCCAACTGTAAATTAAGGTGGAACTGACAGCCTTTTAACTACTTTCAATTTGAAGCAAACAGACACACTTGCGTTCAAAGGTTTGGGGATATTGTTTTGATGGAATTTAATACCTTCATTCAGGAAGGTGGCATTAAATTGATCAGAAATGACAGGCAAATACAATGAATTACTAATGAGCTAGAACATTTCATTATTAGGACTTGTATGTGAGTAATTTATCATAAATCTGTCATTTCCAACAGAGATTCACATTTTAAACACTGGTAATGTTTTGGATATATATCTGTATACATTTAATGCAGCCTTGTTGAAAGAAAGTATACATTTTTGTCAAAACCTGAACATTTCTGGGTACCTCACACTTCTAAACAAGGGGATATGTAATATATATTTGTTATGCTGTAAAACCAGCCTCATGAGGTTTTACAGATTTCAATGATTTAGAATAAGGCAGTATATATAAGGAAGTATAAATTGCAATTAGACTGTTTAGAAAACAGTGAAGAATCACACTTTTGGTACAATTCTATGAAAATATTAAACCTTATCGATCACATTATTTTGCTTTTTCTTTAGGGAAAGAAAGTTTAGGGACCACTGGAAATAAGGACACAGTTCAGTTTTGGCAAGTTTTGACAGACAAGTTACATTAATCAAATTCATTGTCTTCGTTAACTAACCAGGGTGGGAAATGATGACCCGTACTCACATTGGTTTATTTTCCTGAGGAAAAAGAAACTGCTGTTTTTAAATGTATCTTTCCAGGATAACATGCCTCTCCTGGAAAAACAGCTGTGAAACGTGATACATGAACAAAGACAACCTTGGATCCAATCAGCAAAGAGACATACAATGAGATATACTTTCACATGTTCAACTGGTCTTAACACAAATATCTAATCAGCCAATCACATGGCAGCAAGTCAATGCATTTAAACATGTTTAAGACGATCTGGTAAAGTTCAAACCAAGCATGAGAATGCAGAAGAGAGGTGATTTAAGTCATGTAGAACATTACTCTGAATGTCTTGTGCCGCTGTAGCCCATCTACTTCAAGGCTCAACGTGTTGTGCATTCAAAGATGCTCTTCTGTATATCTTGGATGTAATTAGTGGTTTTTTTTGTTACTATTTCCTTTACTGTTGCTATAGAGAATCCATACTTCCTATGTTTTAGTTTCTGGTGTGGCATTCTGAATGTGACTTTGCCTTAAGAGTTGTTTTAGGAACCACTGGCCAAAAGGAAATCATTTTATGGGATGCTTTACTAGAAAAGTTACAGTAATGAAGGGCGGTATTAGTTTCACCAGATGTGCTTAAGCTGGTTCCGATGAAATCCCTAAGATAGCAAAGGCACTGAATGTTCCAATAGACACTGTTGGAAGCATAGTTCGCTAGATCAAAGTTAAGAGAACGGTGGACAGGGCAGAAAAAAAGAAGCGGTCAACTGCTGCAACCAGATTTCTGAGTTGACAAGTTGTGAAAATTGCTCAAGTGACTGCTGCAAGCACAGTGACTGCTGCAAGTGCAATCAAAATAGTAGGTTCTCAATAATGCGGGGTTCTAGTTATTATTATTTCACCAAAATTTGGAACTCTGTCAGAGACGCTATATTGCAAGCTTTTTTTTTCTTTCAGTTGGACATTATATTTCCGAATATGGTGTGGTGCGCTTGTAATCTTGAACGGCATGGATAGTTTTGATTTTTTATTTCCATATTTAAGCGATTCATTTGAATGCAAAGTCAGACACTAGATTTGCTTGTCAATAATTTTTTATTTAAAACATTAAGCGCAGCGTCAAATCAAGCGCAGCGTACCGTGACTAGCTAACAACATGCAATTGTCCTGGAGTTGTGCTCACCGATGCAACACTTCTTAAACACTGCGGTCTGCCCATCCGATGCACCGGGTGCCTGTTGTCACCTAGCCTGGTAACTGTAGCAACACCATTTGCTCAACTGGCCACCTCATCTGTTTCTTTATAATGATCCTTCCTAAAACACAACGGATAACCTCGAGAAACTCAATTTAGCAATCGGGAACCTATTCATATATTTACAACACCAGGATTCTCTGATAGAAAGGTTGATAGCTGATTAGCTATTTTTAGCACTAGCAGCTAGTTATTTACCACTCTACCGGACACCTATACTACATTAGTCCCTAACCTGCACCATCTTAAATATGATGATCCAGCATAACCCCGGCCAGCCAGCCCACGCAGCAACATCAACAATCCAAAACATTCTTGGCTAACTAGATACCATTGGCTAAGCCCATTGTTAGCTTAGCTAACAACAACACCGCACCACCAAGGTAAGCATTTGTGATCTAATGAATAACGTTTATAGCATCTCATTCGTGTATATTGTGTAATCATTTCTATAATGAATGGTGAGGTATGTTTTTTAAGACAGTAGAACAACAGAAGAATGGTTGCCAGCCATAGTATACTAATCATTGCTAACTAGCTAGTATTATTAAAGAATAGCAAAATATTTTGTCACAGCCTATTCTCCTATTTATGCAATATATGCCTGGTGATGAGAACACTTTATGTAGGCACTTTATGTAAATGAGCCATGTGCAGTTTTATTTAAATTAGCCATGTGCAGGGTGAGAAAATGACTAAACGGCAAATGAAGACTAAACTACAATCAACCTACCTTGGGGTGCCTGCCGCTTGTCGGCACCAACTTGTCAAGCCTCAAAAACATTACAGTAGCCTTAAAAAACATTACAGTAGCCTCCAACCGCTGCCTGCCGTGATGGTTCTAAATTCTAGGGCGTAATCAGCCGCTGTGCGTTTTCCCTGTCTTATTTCACATAAAGCATCTCCCGATGTACCAACCGAAACGGGGTGGTCAAATACCTCCTTAAACAGGGTGGTAAAGGCTCTTTCCGATCGTAAATCAGGACTTTGTGCTGACCATAGGGCTGTAGCCCATTCCAAAGCCTTTCCTGACAACAATGAAATTATGAAATCCATCTTCTGTTGGTCATCAGTAAATTGCATTGTGTAATGGTGGATGTACATACTGCACTGCATCAAAAAGCCCTTGCACAGCCCCGGGGAACCATCGTATTTACCTGGAAGGTCTATGTTAGGGGAAGGCGGCGGTAGTACCTTACTCGGTGGAGGTGGACACAACTCCTCGATCCAGGCCTCTTGTTGTTGCAAAAGCTGGTGCAGCTCCGTAGGTTCCATATTGTATTGGCAAGGTATTCTGTAATGATACAACTCCGTGGGGTAATATAATAGACAGTTTAATAGAGAAAGGGCTCGTATGCAATGACAAAACCGGATCCAAACAGACAGGTAAATATAGGGCTTGGCTTGGCGTAGTCAGGTAGCGGAGGTCATACACATGAAGGCTCTGGCAACAGCACAATAGCAGGATCCGAAGAATCGTCAGGAGCACAGGCAATACAGATCAGCACACAAGTAGTCACAGGTTACGGTACAAAAACGGCAGGCAATCTCAGGAGTAGAAGAAACACAAACAGGATCAGTACACAGTATATCAACTTGTAAATGTAACTTGCTCAGTAGGCTCAAATGGGAAGCAATACGTCGCAACGAGGTGAGTGTTTGACTAGTCTATATACACCCTAATGATAATAGGCGGCAGGTGTTAGTAGTCTGTTGATTTGGATCTGTGAGGTGTGCTGCGTTTGTGTGCAGTGGGAAGTGTACTACTGGGATCTGATGGAGTCAGTCCGTGCTGGGTGCTGTGTGTGTGTGTGGAGTGGGTGTAGCAGAGATACCAGCCTCAGGGGCAGATGAGACCAGACCTGCCGGATAGCCCCTCACAAACATCCGCTTATGCACAATTGAGACATGCACCAATAGACCAAAAATAAGTCATTTGGTTAAACTAACTTGGCAATAAATATATTTTTGATTCTGATTATAAAAACAGGTATTCCATAAAATTGTGATTTGGATGCCTGCATATGAATTCCTAATGATTTACTTGAATTTATCAATCCACAACAATTTACACCTATCAGCCATAACATTATGACAACCTGCCTGATTTTGTGTAGGTCCCCCTTGTACTGACAAAACAGCTCCCAAATACCCAGATTTTCTACGTTGTGTGGCCCAACGGACATACACACTAACAACAGTGTTTGTGTTGTCGTAGCAACCGGTAGCAACACTGCACGTTCATCATGCCTAGTTTAATGACGCTGGATTCGGCTACTAGTGAATGTTAAAAAGAATTAAAACCTAACATTTTAAATAGGACCCGTTAAGTGTTTGGGCTGGTAAGTACCCCAAAATAAATTATCCGTTGACATATAGAAGTTTCTTTCACCATGAAGGTCTATGAGAAAAAGTATTTTTGGGCCGCAGGGGTCACAGTTCCACTGTTTGCCCCTAAGCCCATGGTTGCTTCAACTTACGTCTCTAAGCCTACCCCCTTGGTGAACACATATTTGTTCTCCATTTATCTCCTTTAATCACAGTAGCATTACTAGGAGACAAATACCTCTGTCATTTCGCTCTGTAACTGTATGTTTAACTCATGTTGTTTATTTACCTGTATCTCTTTACAGAGTTTAACTTAAGAGACAGTATACAATTTTCCAAAATATATATCTCAGACACCTTGTTCTTTGCAGTAAATAAGGACTATAAAACATTCATTATATTAAATTTTTTTTTTTGCTTGACCTGGCTACATTATCATTTGTCTATTTTCGGGGGCACAACATATGGAAATGTAGCTATGGGGCAAGGCTTGCAGGGCTTGCTGCTGAACTTTTTTCCTCCCCAATACCAATACCATCCCAAAGTCTAATTTCAACCATCCCAAACTGACCTGGAGCTGTCCCAAAATATATATATATAAATACAGTATACAAATTGATGTTGTAATACACCAACATTATTCTAAAACATTTGCAGTTCTTTGAAATAGATTTCTGTAATGTCGATAAAGATACAGCAATCCATACATTTTAAGTGGAACTGACAGCATTTTAACTACTTCGCAGATTTGAAGCAAGTAGATGTCACAATGCCTGGTTGGTATTAGTGAGAGACAGGCGCGAAGGTTCAATAATGGTTTATTCTTCCAAACAAATATACAGCCACGTGGGGCGAAACAGGAGACACTAGTAACTTCTGACTTAGAGACACCTAACGGACGACACATGACAGGATACATTGAACGACAAGAACAAGGCAGAAACACTAGGGCTAAATACA
>JACXGM010040723.1:0-10245 GCA_016801145.1 Umbra pygmaea
TCTCCCTCTCTCTCCCTCTCCCTCTCTCTCTGTCCCTCCCCCTCTCCTTCTCCCTCTCTCTCCCTCTCTCTCCCTCTCTTTCCCCTTTGACATACAGCACATTATTCTAAACAGAAAAGTGTTTAGGTAGTTTTAGCACCTCCCTAGTATTTAACAGTAGAGTAGTACACCAGCTCTCCGCTGTCTAGTTGTTATTTGAGATTACACTGTATGTGAAATTACTCTGGATAAAAACGACAGCTGCAAAAGCCAGGTCGAAATTTGATTTTTAGTCTTAAATAACATTAAGTACATTATGCCTGATATTTATGACATGCAAAACATAACTTGGGTAAGTTGCAAGAGACTGAACGACTTGTTGATCTGTAGAGGATTTAAAGTAATTAAAACAAGTGATCAGTGCAGAAAGCAAATTATCCAGTGTTATTTCACACATTGTAATATTAGCCAATGCATATTTCTTAAATTCTTACATTGAAGGCAAATTGTTCCCCTAATCAAATACTTAAAACATTTAAGAATCCATACATACTGATCATATTTCCCAGCAGTCTCTACTGTAGGTACATTTGTGCATTTGTCTTAATGTTTGAACATAAATGATACATCAATTACAAATGTATATGATTAACATTAAAATTAAATGTAACATGTTCATTTGACTTATTGCATCCATGATGATATATCCGTTACAGTTTAGATACAGTTTTGGTAGGAAAATGTAGCTGTGTGCAGATATGAGTTGAAAACTCCCATTTGGGAAAGTTCATACTCTGCCTTCATTCCAGCAAGTGAGAGTCCACTATTCTAGTGTACATTTGCTGGTAGTGCTGGTATATCCCAGGTTTACCGCAAATCAGTAGCTGAGTTTGATTAGTTGACATATATACTTGCATGTTGTTAGAAATTGCCCCAAATTAAAATATGATTCTGTGATATTCTGTGATTCTGTGAGATATTACATCTTTTCAAGTATAGGACCCATTAACACAATTACCACAAAGTCATCCCATGCTAGACCACCTTTCATAGTGAAATAAAATTTCAATGTATTTATTAATTTGCAGTGCCTTTTAAAGTGATGTGCAGTTGTTTTTCAGTCACCATTTCATGAGGCTGCACATCAAAAGCATTATAATCTGGAAGTAGCATATAGCTCTACTGCCAGATCTGTAGGGACCTCAGGTAATGATGAACAAAGTATCTTCACTAGAAATACCTTTTGTGTTATGGGCAGTCAAATTTTGTATTGCAGTGGATTGGTAAATCACTGTCACTTCATTTTATTGGGCATTGTATTAATAAATGAATATATCTACGTGAAGGCAAAAAATAAAATAATCATTTTAAAATTAAAACCTGCAATGGAGCATGCTGGGAATTATTATAATAAGTGGTGTGGCTAACAGTGAGCCACATGAACCACACATTTAAACCTAAACTAAAGTGTTACTTTTCTCATGACATTGCTTGATATAGAATCTTGTGAGATTTACATTATGTTCATATTTAGATTTTGGAAACATCAGCTGCTTTTCTTACAAATGAATCACCTGAATATGTTTGAAACACTTTTTTCTGCACATATAAGTGAACTATTTAACAGAACAGCCAATATTATTATAGCTATTCTAAAACTGAGGGTACTTTTTTAACTTACACTTCACCAATGGTGCTTTGTTATATTTTTAAGTTAACATGGGTGTGTAAGATCCAGTCGCAAGGCTTCTCCATCATCATAACTCAACACTGACACCCAAAAGAAGATCCCCTCACACCTGCATACTCAGAAGGTCCCAATCACAGGAACTCTAATCACCTGCACATATATATCCATATATACATATATATATACCATATATAGGCAAGCTTGTTTTGTTCCTCATTGCGAGGTATTGTTCTAATTCAGACTACTAAGCAGTTCTTCTATAATTAAGTTCTGCCTATCTAGGTATTGATCTGTGTTGTCTACCGCAATCCGGATCCTGTTTTTGTCCTGTTGCCTGAATACGCCTGTGTACTGACCTTATTGTCTGGTCCCTGATTACGAAGTGGAGTACGTCCTGTACCTCTGCCCGTGCCTACCTGTGTACCTACCCTGCTTGGACTATTGACTCTTCTAGGACTCTCCTCTGTTCCTTCGCCCATCTATCTGAGACTTTAGTATATTGCCTGGATTGAGTATTGCCTTTTTTGTAGTGTGGACTATTTAAAAGAGCTTTATTATTAAACTGTATTTTCAGTCAACCTGTGTCGAGTCATTACATGGTGTACAATAAATTATTATGGAGTGATTGTGATTAACAGACTAAAAACTCTGCTGCCTGTAAATTACTGTAAATGCTATAACATACAGTAATACATTGTAAAGCAATAAACAGTACCAATGCTGTAAATATACAGCACTTTACTGGCAACTATGCTGCCAGTAATCTACTGAAAATGTAAAAACAAAGTAATGAGCTGTAAACTAGAAACACATTACCAATGCTGTAAATATACAGCACTTTACTGGCAACTCTGGGATGTTGAGTGCCAACCATAAGAGCAAAGCCCTTTCTGTTTGGTGTTAGCCTTCATGGACTGTGGTATGATCTTACTAAATATAAGCCAAGTGAAGAGTTTTCTTCCAAATCTGGCTGATGCATGTTGATATGTTTCATGTCTTTCAAACACAGATTATTTTTGTAAAAAACAAAAATTATATTAATTATTTGCAGATTCATGTTTAAAGAGGTGTAATGTTTACAGAAAGTAACATAAATACAAAGCACTTTATTGCCAACAGAGCTGCCAGTAATTTCTGGCAAAAAAATCAGGTTGTTCTTTTGACCCAGAAGTTGGGTTATATTAACTACAATGTTGGATTATTTTAACCCAGCATTTGGATCAGGTATTAAACCCAGAATTTGGGTCAAAATGAATAACCCAATTTTCTGGGTTGAAATAACCCATACATTAGTTGGTCCCTTTTTAACCCAAGAGTTGGATAGAAAATAACCCGTTTATGGGTTATTTTTGACCCAGGGGTTTTTAGTGTGTACTTTAGCCTAAAAAAATTCCTGTGATACAGTAGGGCAAAAAAGTATTTAGTCAGCCACCAACTGTGCCAATTCTCCCACTGAAAAAGATGAGAGAGGCCTGTAATTTTCATCATAGGTACACTTCAACTATGAGAGACAAAATGAGAAATGAAATTCCATCACATTGTTGATTTTTTATGAATTTATTGGTAAAATATGGTGAAAAATAAGTATTTGGTCACCTACAAACAACCAAAATGTCTGGCTCTCAAAGACCTGTAACTAGTAATGGGCAAATGAAGCGTTGGTGAAGCACTGAACCACTTAAAACAATTGGTTTGAAGATGGGTTCATTACTTGAAGCTTCAGTAACAGCGACCTCGCCTGGTGAAGTGCTAAGGCTGCATCTAAATTATCCTGGATAGATAGTGGACAAGAGGCTTTAATATGAGTGAAATAAATCTAGTGCACGCACCTATCCCCCTACACACAAACACAGTGCAACATGCATACTAACAATGGGATATCATTGTTTTTACAAATAAAGACTGATTAACTTGTGTATTGTGTTATTGTTATTGGGGAGGGAGTGGTTGGGGAAACAGAGGATGTGCTGGGAAAATATAGCACAAGTTGTGTGTGCTTGAGTAACCATGGCCAGGGGGTAGGTGGGATAGGGAACACTCAAAGATATTTATTAAAGAACATTTTTTTCCCACACTTTTTTCCTCACAACCTAATGGCTACACTAATCATATAGACCTATAATTATAAAGTATACTAATGTTTATATACACACTTGTTTCCTCACAACCTAATGGCTACACTAATCATATAGACCTATAATTATAAAGTATACTAATGTTTATATACACACTTGTTTCCTCACAACCTAATGGTTACACTAATCATATAGGCCTATAGTTATAAAGTATGCTAATGTTTTTATACACACTTGTTTCCTCACAACCTAATGGTTACACTAATCATATAGACCTATAGTTATAAAGTATGCTAATGTTTATATACACACTTGTTTCATCACAACCTAATGGCTACACTAATCATATAGGCCTATAGTTATAAAGTATGCTGATGTTTTAATACACACTTGAGACACCTATTACTATAGGCTGCTGATAGTTACAGTTCTATACCTTTACTTTTAGCCTAATATTTTATAATAATATTTAACAGCCAGCGCACCTTATCAGGAGCAATCAAAATAAAGTTTTCCCATGCTAGAATGACCTCTCTTCCTAGATGCTCCCATAGTAATAACAATAAATCCATATGAAAAAAATGAGTGCTTGTTACTGTAGAGGCTACTACGAACCAAAGGCAATGTTGTGCATTTTTAAGGTTTTTATGCTTTGAGCGCACTAGAATTCAGACTCAAAACGAGGCGGTGCCGGTTGCAGTGGCAGCACCTGAGGCCTGACTGTATCCATATTGCCATTGACTGTTTCGCGTGTGGCGGTGCAGCTGTAAAACACTCAGGTGATTCATTCAAACAATTAAGCAGTTATTGCTTCGGACGTCATATGTCACCTGAATTTTCCATACCAAAGCATGCTTCGGAGCGGTGGTTCAAATGGAATCGTAGTTAATGTTTCGAAGCACGTTTCGAAGCTTCAGTTTTAAACTGCCATTACTACCTGTAACTTCTTCTTTAAGAGGCTTCTCTGTCCTCCACTCGTTACCTGTATTAATGGCACCTGTTTGAACTTGTTATCAGTATATCAGTATGTTATCACGGGTAGCCAGTGAAGTTCATGAAGCAAAGGTGTAACATGAGCAGAGCGCCTAGTCGAAGTGAGCACTCTAGCTGCAGAGTTCTGAACGTACTGTAATCTTGCAATTAGTTTTTTGGGAAGACCAAGAAATAAAGCATTGCAATAGTCCAGGCGTGATGTGATTAATTCATGAATTAAAGTTTCAGCATCAGATAAAGAAAAAATATTTTTTTAACAAGTGAAGAGATGTGACAGCCAAAAGATAGAGTTGAATCGAATATGACACCAAGGTTACGAATTGATGACGAAGGCATATAGTGAATTCCATCAATATCAAATTAATGGTCCATCCTTTTGACTAAGGCAGTAGAGCCAATCACTATTATCTCTGTTTTCTTGTCATTTAACTTGAGGAAATTCAGGGACATCCAATGCTTGATGTCCCTGATACAAGCAGTGAGTGAGTCGGGCAGAGATGGCCTATCAGAGCTGGTGGTAAGATAGATTTGAATATCATCAGCATAGCAGTGGAATTTAAGTCCATGCCTGCGTATGATGTCACCAAGAGGATATATGTAGATAATGAACAATAATGGGCCAAGAACTGAACCTTGAGGGACACCCTGTAAGTGAAGCAGTGGCAGATCTAAGCCCTTGTATAGTCATATAATACTTTCTGTCACTGATACAGGAAGTGAGCCACGAAAGAGCAGAGCCAGTGATCCCAATATTAGAAAGCCTCGAGATCATTATTTCATGGCAGACTGTGTCAAAAGCAGCACTCAAATCAAGGAGCATCAATATGTTTATCAGCCCTGAATCCATGGACACAAGAATGTTGTTAACCACCCGAAGAAGGGCAGTTTCAGTGCTATGTGATGGACGAAATCCAGACTGAAAAGGTTCAAACAGACCATTAACATCCAAATGTGATCGCAGCTGTGAAGCAACAACCCTTTCAAGGAATTTGCTTAAGAACGTTAAGTTGGATATTGGTCTGTAATTGTCCATATTTAGATGGTCAACACCATATGCCAAACTACAGTTTATAATATGTGTTATGAACGGTGCAACCACAGGCGCACACAGCTTAAGCTAAACAGTAGGTGTAGGATCGAGCCGGCAGGATGTGGAATTTGATCTCACAATTAGATCACTTATGGCAGCAGAAGTAGTTAATGAGAAAGTGAGAGGGTTTGTTGAGTGAGCGGAATCAGTTAAAGTAAAATGAACATGTGGGTCACATGTATGTGAAGTGGTTTTAGTAATGGATGCAGTGATTGACTTCAGTTTATCAGATAAAAATTGAGAAAAGCTATTTACAAACACCACAGAGCCCGAAAAAACATATTGCGGTGGATTAGTGAGTTTGTTAACCATTGCAAAGAGTGATTTGGGCCTGCACTTAGAATTCCTAATGATATAGGTGAAATAAGAGGATCTTGCACCATTAAGGGCTGTATGGTACTTAAGCAAGTGTTCTTTAAAAGCCAAAGAGTACACAATTAGTCCAGTTTTCCTGTATAGTCTTTCTAGGCGGCGGCCCTCAGTTTTCATCGTTCGTAGTGCAGGAGTGAACCAGGGTGAGGCACGAGTAGATGGAACCAGTCTAGTTTTAACAGGAGCATGTATCTCAAGTAATTGAGACAAAGCGTTATTGTATATAGAACAGATTTCTGAGGGACAGTTAGATAGTAGACATTCTGGCAAGGTAGAAGCCCTAATTGAAGCAGAGAAAGAAGATGGATTCACAGAATTAATTTTACGATAAGTCAACATTTTCTTCAGTGATGTTATAGATATTGGAAAGCTACAACTAAAGCTTATGAGTTTATGATCTGAGAAAGCAAAATCAGAGCCGTTAACAATGATGTTAGTTAATCCAGATGTACATATGAGATCCAGTATATGACCCCTGGAATGAGTAGCAAAAGTTACATGTTGAGTTAGTTTGAAACAGTCCAGTACAGACATCAAATCATTGCATTGTGCTGTGTTTTCATGTATATTAAAATCACCAAGCAGAATAACAGATGAATAACTACCACAACCAAGAGTAAGCAACGCACTTATTTCAGAGAAAAAGTCAGAGGGCCATTTTGGAGGTCGATAAATTAATATTATTACAGCCAATGGCGTTTGGCCAGTCATTTTCAACACCATGTATTCAAATGCTGAAACATCATGAAACTCGATCTTGGAAATTTTTATAGTCTCACGGCAAACTACAGCCAGCCCTCCACCTCTACGGCGAACCCAGGTGGAGTTAGGAGGTTCAGGTTAAAAAAGTCATTTGGAACCTGCCAGGTTTCCGTTAAAAGTAGCATGTCCAAGTTTGTGTCAGTGATTATGTAATTTAGCACTGATGCTTTATCAGTTAAAGAGCGTGTATTCAACAGCGCACATCGCAGGTCTGAAGATGCGCGTCTGCAGGTTCCATGGTCAGGATCAAAACACAGTGATATTAGATGTTCAAAGTTAATGGATTGATTTTCCAGCTGTGTTCTAACTGACACACGGGTGTTGGTACAGACAACCGGGATATTATTAGAAGACGTGTAGTGATAATTCCAAAGTTTCTTCCGCAACCGGTGTATGTAGCGTGGCCGGCGTAATACTCCAAGTTGTTCACACCATTTATAAGTGGCTGGAGCCAATCGGAATGATCCTTTAAATGTCCTGATTTGAGCTACAGAAAATTGTAAAGCCATCTTGGGGAAACTAATTTGATTAGCGTAATTTAAAAACAGCACAAACCAAGAAAGACCAACAAACAAGACCTGCAAATAGATTCGTGATGACATGACCAGTGATGTCAAACGCGACCTACACAACAATTTATCGGTTTAGCTACGTTAGCCAGAACCATATCAGATACACAATCAACACAATCCACAGAAGGGAAGGCTACCCAACCATACCAAGGATTGACACCGCATAAGATAAAGAGAGGGGAGACTCACACTATCCAATGTCTGGGGGGATAAGAGGATAGAAATGGAGAGGGCTCGTAGCCGAACAGTGTGACAGGATCACAGAGACAGTCAGGTCAGTAATCCAAAAACATTTGAGCGTGTGAAATAGTCCAGTAAGCAGCCAGGTCAGTTCCCCAAAAAACTTTTGATCGTGTAAAATAGTCCAGTAAATAATCCAAGAAGTATTTCTGGAATGTAGTCCAATGAATAATCCAGGGAGGTCGATTCCAAGAAAAAATATATCCAGAAAACAGACGTAATAATAACAACATACAAACAGGAACCAGCGTGAAGCGGCAGCACAAGCGCGCCTAGCGTTCTCACACCAGAAGTCTCACACACTCCGGTGGCTAGTGATGTGCGATACCACGTAATTCCTATTCGATCCGATACCAAGTAATACCCAGGCTGGTATCGCCAATACCGATACCAATACCAATACTTTTTACGTATTGTATTTGTAGTGTGATGTGACAACTAGTTTAAAGTAAAAAAGTAGGCTGTATGCGTACCAATTCCAAATTACAGCTGCATAATGACAGTACAATAAACTACTCTCATATTTTTTTTATTATAAAGAAAATCTCAGAGATTCGTAGGCTACAGAAAAACAGGTTGAAAATTAAAACCTTAACAGACGTGAATAACTTTCCCACAGTCAGTGATAGTGATTGTCACGTTATCTCCCTGTACCTGGACAACTTAAAACAGGTTGAAAATTAAAGCCTTAACAGATGTGAATAACTTTACCACAATCAGTGATAGCAAGATAGTTGCATTATCTCCCTGTACCTGGACAACTTATCCCGCTGCAGGGTCTTCGTAGCGGGAAGTTAAAGAAGGGCTGCTACAGCAGCCGGCTCCGTCACAGAGCCGCAGTGCACACACAACTGACCGGCGGAAGTAGAAGTAGTTCCTTTCCCTAACTGGATATAATTAGACTTTTCTGGTGACAGTAAGTTACTTGGTGACAGTTTAAGTAAGTAACTTAAACACTCACTCCAAATTACTGAGTTGAAATATCAATCTTTTTATATGAGAATCGATACTAGAGCAGGAGACGTTGGTATCGTAAATATCGATACTTTAGTATTGATCCGCACATCACTACCGGTGGCCCGTTTGGAGTTTAATTATAATTTTTATTTTTATTTAACCTTTATTTAACCAGGTAAGTTGACTAAGAACAGTTTCTTATTTACAGCAACGACCTGGGAGCAATTAGGGTAAAGTGTCTTGCCCAAGGACACAACATTTGGCTCAGTGGGGAATCGAACTGGCAACCTTCTGACTACAAGTTTGACTCCCTACCCACTGAGCCAGGAGGAACTTCAAGGAAAGAATGAATGGGGCCATGCATTGTGAAATTTTGAATGAAAGCCTCCTTCCTTCAGCAAGGGCATTAATGATGAAACGTGGCTGGTTCTTTCAGCATGACAATGATCCCAAACACACCGCCTGGGCAATGAAGGAGTGGCTTCGTAAGAAGCATTTCAAGGTCCTGGAGTGGCCTAGCCAGTCACCAGATCTCAACCCCATAGAAAATCTTTGGAGGGAGTTGAAAGTCTGTGTTGCCCAGCAACAGCCCCAAAACATCACTGCTCTAAAGGAGATCTGCATGGAGGAATGGGTCAAAATACCAGCAACAGTGTGTGAAAACCTTTTGAAGACTTACAGAAAACGTTTGACCTCTGTCATTGCCAACAAAGAGTATTTAACAAAGTATTGAGATGAACTTTTGTCATTGACCAAATACTTATTTTCCACCATATTTTACCAATAAATTCATTAAAAATCCTAAAATGTGATTTTCAGAATTTTTTTTGCTCATTTTGTCTCTCTTAGTTGAAGTGTACCTATGAAGAATTACAGTCCTCTCTCATATTTTTAAGTCGGAGAACTTGCCCAATTTGTGGCTGACTAAATACTTTTTGCCCCACTGTATGGGCTACCCCCACCCTTGTGATATAGGCTACCCCCACCCTGGCTAATGTCTCCACACTGCCTACAGAATCATGCCCAAATCACACTAATTTCTTCTTCACCCAAATCCAAATAGCTGATGTTTTGAAAGTACTGCATGATCTACACTGTTAAAAATCAGCTGTGCTAGATAACCTGGACCTGTTCTTCTAGATAGTCTAGATCCTCAGGGTCCAGGTTGTTACAAAACCCTTATTACTAGCTTGTTCAACCTCTCTGTAAAATCATTATATCTTTATTGGCAGACTCAGTAGACTCAGCTTTCCAAACAACTGCCTCAATTGGTTCACCAATTGTTACTTTCAATGTGTTAAAACAGAGGGTGTATTTTCTGGACCTCTGGCTGTCTCTATGGGGGTGCCACATGGTAGGGCTGGGCGGTATGACCAAAAATGTATATCACGGTATTTGTCAAAATTCTACCGGTTTCACGGTATTTGACGGTATTTCTTTTTTCATACATAATCAAGTGTTCCCAGCATTCTTTCTGCAGTTTGAGAGAGGAATTATTGCAGTAGATTGACTTAG
>JACXGM010040724.1:0-10244 GCA_016801145.1 Umbra pygmaea
TGTTGACATTTCTGCCTTTATAACTAAGTGGATTATAATCAGTGGAAGTTTAAATTTAAAATAAAAATGTTTAAATTTAAGATTTTTTTTCCTGCTCCTTATTCTACATAGGTCATAAAACTGATCAATAATTATCGATATCGACCAATATGAAAAACTTATATCGTGATAGAGTTTTCAGCCATATCGCCCAGCCCTAATATATATATATATATATAGTATCACCATAGCGTAATTTATCTCTCTATACAAGGGTCAATGCACATTGTGTAGATTGTAATTCATTCATCTAGTCTGATTGCTTTTCCATTGTATGGTAAGTTTTCCCATATTCTGTGTAACTTTCTTTTTTTTGCAACGTTATACCTTATGTTGCGCTTGTGAATAATTGTTCTGAATGATTAGTTACCTTGCTTCATTTTAAACACACTTTCACACATATTGTGGTATTGTGTTTAAATTGAAGACAATCACAAATGATTCAAGTTCAAAACCAGAGTTGACCTAACAAATGTGTGAAAACAGCCACATAAACAAAATCAACATGGATTGTGCAGTATTAATTCTTTATTTTCCTCCCTCAGCAGGCCTTTATATCCTCTTTCCTGGGTATGAATCTTATTAATTATTAAACAGACATTTTACTATTTATTTACTTCTGTAATAAAGCTAGAAAAAACCTCAAAAAGTTTCAGGCTGACTAAGGTCTATTAGAAATAGACTTCAGACACACACCATTTTCATGGGAGTATCAACAACCAATGAACTATGTCTTGCATTTTATATGCTTAATCCACAGTTCTTAGGTTTCAGTATAGCGTATGACATGTTATTTAGATGTTAGTTGGATTCAAAACTTTGGGCACCTCTGAAAGATAATGATGTTACATTGAATCATTCTGTCAACATAAGTTGAGCTGACCTCTACATATTGAAAACAGAATGACTTATTTGCATTCATTATAGATAAATAAAAAAAGGTGACACCTGCAAATGTTTAAGTAGCATTCTGGACTACTCAAAAGATGATTACTAAGGCCCAAAAAGGTTGATTTGTTTGTTTCACTGTGCATCCCACACCGACCCCTATGCCCTCGCTTGGAGGGCCCTCCTTGGCCACGTGTTGCTGACGAAACTCAGAGGGTGACTTCCACAGAGTTACTAAACCCCTAGACAAGGCATCAACTTCAGGACATACTCCTGACATGAATGGTGCAGTTAATGGGCCACTGTTAAGTTATGGAACAATCCCTCCTATGTTTGAAGATTAAAGTACCACAATTAATAATGTCACATTCAATCAGTCTGGCAGTGATCCTGCAAAGTTTCAATAACCATGGACTCCTCTACTTCAGAGGTTCCCAAAGTGGGGGGCACGTCCCCCCTGGACCGTACGTGGTCTGGTCACTCACGAATTAAGCTCTGCTTGTTTGCCTGTGAATCTTTTTTGACCGGGTTTATTAACAGAGTGATCAATAAAATAGAACGATGACAAATATCAAGTGGGATCAATAGGATAGGACATTGAGATCAGCACACTAGGGGGGGTGGAATGGTACATGTATTCGTATTGAACCGAAACGGTATGGGCGTCACAGTTCGGTGCAAGAATTTAAACGGAGAATACAAGGTATAAAAATAAATTTTACTCACGTGCAAATTAATTATTGTAACACAGATCTACCGTTAGATACACAAGTTGTTTATGGACCCCGAATCTGTAGCCCGGGCGTTAGCTCTGAAGCGAAGTAGCCGAGCTCCACCTATGTATGCAGTTTTTTGTCAGATCGACGGTCCGGTGAGTGAGTCAGCACTAAAAACGAGTATTGGTGGCGACCCACAGGAATTAGAGGACCCGCCGACCTCTACGATCGCAAGTTGGGGAATTACTTTGGTTTCCCAGTCAGTTACAGTCATAGATTATATATATCGGTTACAGTAGTACAGGCGATAGAGTGATGGATAAGATGAGGACTGTGTGTCAGCATGGTTCAGCAGCTGTTGGGTTTGTGAGTGGAAATACATCTAACATGCTAACAGATATCAGACAGAATCACCCAGATGTGCTAGCTCAGGGGAAAAACTGTATGACACTAGATGGTACAGCTTGAGACAATAAAAAAATTGCGTTCTGCATTTTTGTTTAGCTTTTTCCTTCATTGTACCGAACTCGTACCAAACCGTGATGTCTGAACCAAGGTATGAACCGAACCGTGACTTCTGTGTACCGTTGCACCCCTACAGCACACCCCTAAAATAACATTCATTATGTTCATGTGAGGGTACCTATGTTAACAGATTGAGAATATCACGTTCTTCTGAGAGAAACTAAGCAGAAAAAAGGCAGATAATTCTTGACTAGTATTAACCAGAGAGTAAGAATAGAAATGGTGAAAAATACCACCAACTCCTAAGGAGACAAAACAGCATAAACGAGCACATGTAAAAGGGGTGAAGGGATCAGGTGCACACCGTTGAGGTAGGGTGCACTGAAACGTGTTGCCGGAAAGGGGCATTCAGGCAGGTGACCTCGGTAGAAATGACAGAGCATAGGTTAAGGAATAAAAATTATTGTATTTAAGTTTCTTTATCAATGTAGAAATGGCTCGAATAGTCTTATTTCCTAAAATGGATTGTGGTGAGATTGTAAAGGTGGGGGGTGCAAATATCTAAGCAAACAATTTGAAAATGAACAAATGACTTTAAAAACGTTGTCAAGGAACAGGAGTTAAATGGAACAGTTCCAGTCAATCTGGAGGACCATTAAAGAAAAAATACTTAGCTAAAAGCAGAACCCACAAGTCACTGCAAAAGACCTAAGAAGCAGAATGTTTTCCCACCAGTCCACAGTACATTGTACCTTACACAACAAGGATTTGGATGTGAGAGTTGATGAAGTATTTTCTAAAACCTCATCACAAAACTCAGTGTATACAGTAGGCATGGACCAATATTAGAACAACAACACCGAAAAACTTGTACGTCTGATTCACATAATTTTTTTAAGAAAGATGTACCATAGCTGTATTCCAGCACTATGTAGACTTTTGTGTTGACGACAACGGTAGCCTACTTCCTATTTCAGAGAACAGCTTACAAAGCTGTAAAACTGTATTTACAAGTTATATTGGACAAAGCTTCCCTGTAATGTGCAGTGACTTGCACACAAAAGCACCACCTAAAATGCATAATTACCAAAGGCAGACCCACGCATGCCAGTTGAAAAAATAGAGGAAGCACAAATTCATTTTACACATGGAAATTTCAGTACAAATTGCAAAATATGAAACAATAAAAATTGCTTTACTCATTGCTATTTTCATGTAATGATTGTCTAATTAGAAATGCATATATTAGAATCCTCAAAGAAAGGCGCCAATTCAAGTACACAAACGAAAGAACTTTGGCTTGAATTTTTGTGTTGTTAACACCAACCAGGGGCCTGCTTTGTCCAAGGTGACAAGGGCAACAAGGCTGCTAGAAATTGCATATTGCTGCGTTTCTATTGGGAAGGAGAAATGTTGGCAGTTTGGCAGCACTTCTTAGTGAACAAAATAGTGGAAGTTCTGCCATACTAAAATTATAAAATGTACCCTAAATGAAAACAATGTATTCATACTTCTTTTCACTTAATTACATTAATAGTACAGCTATAATTGTGTACCAAGTACAATAAACCAATCAAATACCTTAATGGAATAATATTTGAATATTATATTATATCCCTATTTGTAGAAAGGCACTTAAATATAGACACTCTCATCTTACACAAAACTTCCAGAATGCCAACTGCAAATGCAATTGCACAGCTCTTACATTTGCTTTCAAAAACATTTTTCTCTCGCTACAGCTAATTATAGAAGTAAATGTAAACTATTGACATAATAAACATTAGACGTTCTTGACCTGCAATATCAATAATGTTCTTTTGAATTTGTAGGAGCATTTACTTTCCTATATTTAAATTGGGGGAATAAGCTGGGAAAACATCTAAGGGCATAGCAGTTGTTAGCTTCATGAGTGACATTGGGTATCATACTCTGCATCAACTATTTGAAACTGGAACTCGTAAAAATGGTATCAGTGCATCCCTAGCTTATCAAGAATGCAAGAGTAAACCTTGGCAAATGATTTTGGAGCATTGTGCTTTGGACTGATGAAACCAAAATGAAACTGTTGGGCCACAACCAAAGAAGGTAGAGTACCAAAGAAGGTATGTTTGGAAAAACGGGTGAAGCATTTCAAGAAAAGAACACCCTGCCAACTATTAAACGCGGGGGTGGCTCGTTTGGGGTTGTTTGGCAGCCAGTGGAATTGGTAATATTTTGAAGGTGGAAGGAAAAATGGATTTAAATAAATATCAACATATCCTAACAAGCTAATCTCCAACAGTAAGTCAGGAAACTTCAGCTGAAAAGAGGTTGAATATTTGAGCAAGACAATGACTCAACGGCAACCATGAAATATTCACAAGAAAAAATATTGTGCTCTATAAATATGTGCAGAAGGGTTTACAAACATGGTTCAAAGTGAGAGGTCAGACTAACATTTGTTTAGAGAAAGGTTTAATATAAAAGAAAGTCAGGAGTGCCCAACTATTTGCATCCAACTATAACTACAGACCAGTTAGTGGCAGTAGTAACAGAGCTGGTCTAGTGACTACAAGTCCAGAAAGAGTCCTCCTCTGTAACTGAGCCTAAGATACCAGGATACAGGAAGTGGACCTTTCCTCATTCAGTGGCGGCCAGAATTGAGTCATAGGCCAGGCTGCCTGCCTACTGAAGAAACAAACTTAGCCCACAGTCCCTAGTGGTTACTTGTTTTCTCAATATGTTCAGCTAAATAAACAATTTGGTTCAAATTCCACTGAGTAGCCAATCAGAGGAGGAGGAGGAGCGACTACATCTTTTATAGCAATCCAATTATTTCATATGCATGAAATGCCTAGAAACAAGTGAGTAAGGGCTACGAGTTGGTCCTGGACAGCTCCATAGAACAGATTGGCCAATCAAAATCCACATTGTTACACTGTCAGGGATTGACACTAAACTTTTTTACTGTTGGTACTTGCGGTCCTAACTTTTTTAGTTACTGGCGCAGAAACATGATTTTGTCGCACACATTATTTTCTGCGCTGCAATAAATAAACGCCCTGTTTGCCATAATGAACCTGTATTGCATACAGGACTATGTTTTAATTAGTTCTAGCATTTAAACCCCATGTCGTCTTGAGTTTATACATTCTTTTTTTTAAAAATACTGCAACAAAAAAAATCCCCTACCTAGGAAGTGCAGAGTGTATTTTGTGGTGATTTCTAAGTACTATAGTTACAAAATCCTCTAGAAAGCACAGATGGGCTGACATGACTTTCTTTCCTACTTGTTGTGGAATTCGGTGTTGGCGCCCTAGTGAGGCCATCGGCCCGAACTCCCCTTCGTGGCAACCCGGGACCACACAATCCAATGCACCCTTCCTCTGCTGCACACATTAAACTCATAACCAATCCTACATAAGCCCTCATCCCTTGTAAAACTTTCATATTGAAATGTGTCCTGTTTAGATGTTTATTTCATATGAGCAGCACTGCGAATATGTACTGCAAATTCCTTTATTTTAATACTTCAATGGCTTAGACAAGGAAATGAAAGCATTGTTTATCAACCAAATAGCACTAATGTTTCCTCTTGGTCTGTTCCTCAGACCCATCGTCAGATCTTAAGCTGGATTCCCACGAGACACGTAAAAAAATCCCCGTACGTCATCGTAATGCAGACACACTTTTACACTGCAAAATAACACCTTAATCAATCTTTCGCATCTACGAGATGGTGGGCAACATTGCATACAACTGTCCATCTCCAGCAAGGCGACTGACAGGAGCTGTTTTCAGTTTAGTATTAATTGACAATACAAAAACCGCAAAAGTTGGATTAGTTCAACTCTTGCGACACACCCGCCGCACTGCATCCACATTTTGCCGGTTCCGGTAGATTAGCCGCAGCGGTGCGCATTGCTTCCTATTGAAATGAATGAACTTCCGCCGCAATGCAACCAGTTTGCCGGACCTGGTGTGAATCCAGCTTTACGCTGGTGCAGTGAGCCCTGGATTCCTCCTGGTGCAGGACAATGCTTACCTTCATGGGGCCAGAGTGTGTAGGCATTTCCTGGATGATGAAGGCAGTGACGCCATCCAATGATGCCAAGTAGTGCCACAGACTGTTCAGGAGCTCACAGATGCCTTTATCCAGGTCTGGGAGGAGATCACCCAGGACACTATTATTTTCTGGACACTTACGATGGCAAGTTTGGAGTTACCAAACACACTGAGGTGTTTTTAGTGACTCTCGTGTCAGAAACATGACTGGCACAACGATTTTGACCTGTTTAGTGGTCTGCAGTTTTCCTTTAAGTTTGATTGCGATATTCGGTAGTTTTTGCTGATTAACATTTAATGATTTATTAAACTGACTGTTAATGGCTACAAGCCCTTTGTAACTGCTGGCTTCATAACAAGCATATAACTGGGTGTAGTAGAAAGTTGTTTTTGTCCGTAATCATCATCATGGCAACCTAATCATCCTCAGCTTTCAATTGGTCAAAAACTGTTAGGACCTGCCCACTGCTGCATTCTCTTGCCAACATGGTTCATGCTGTTTCCCCTACTGCTTGTAAAAAGAGAAGAAATATTCACAAAAACAAGGCTGGCGGCTATTTCTTTTGGTTTGAAACATGCTTATAGGTTATGTTAAGGGATGGTGAACTCAAAATTGGGAAAACTAATTTAGTATCAATGAACAACAATATATTCTGTATCAAACTCATGAGCACCCAGTCAAAAAACATTCAATTATTTAACCAGGTAAAGTGAATTAGAAAGATATTTACAGGAACTTGCCATCTGCACCCTTAACCCCAAACCTTTGTGATACTAAAACATATGGTAAATTAAACACCCTCACAA
Organism: Umbra pygmaea; assembly: GCA_016801145.1. NCBI lineage: Eukaryota > Metazoa > Chordata > Actinopteri > Esociformes > Umbridae > Umbra > Umbra pygmaea. Next base: position 6,963 of record JACXGM010040724.1, read on the forward strand.
CTGGGTTAAGCAAAAAAGAAATCAATAGTAGCTTAGATCGTGAGAATTGCAAGCTTCAATAACCGTTTTGTCATTGCTGGCCACACATTCAAATCTCCGATGCCAGCACAGCTGCTATACTTCCTGTTCCATGTAAAGCTTTTAAGCCTCCATTTTTTCTTTTATTACATTCAGGTAAATGAGGGAAAGAGTTCAATTGCTCTAGTCTCTTACAAAATCAAATGGGGTCAATGATATGAAACTTTTCTCACTGAAGCAGTCCACCTATATATTATTGCCTTTGTTACTGACTTTGTTGTTTAACCCTCAATACAATTTCTTAAACTCATACTTGATTGTAAAGCTATTATATACTAATTCACAGAAGATGACATGCTAGATCCAAACTGTTAAAAGCTAGATTTTTTCAGGTTTCTTTTCTATGCTTGGAAAACAAACAGAATTTTTTGTTAACTTACTCAATGAGATGCAGTCAGGCTTCAGAGCAGGCAATGGTTTAAATTCAGCAACACCCAATGACAACAAGCAGTACTATGTGGCTGTTGACTTGGCCAATGCGTTAAGACTCCGTCAATCATCCCATCCTAATCAACAGAACCAACAATCTGGTGTTTTCAGAAAATCCACAGCATTTGATTCGCAGGGATAAAAACACATTCCCTGAATCAAGCAATAGTATAGAACTTGCTGGAGATTAACTGATCAACCTCTAAAGTAGACAATACTTTTTTACTGATCATTCCTTAATCTCCCACAATCTACAATAAAACAAAATGCATGGAAATTAATCAGAATTTACCTTTACCTACCTGACTGGATAGGTAAATAATTCTGTTCACTGAGAAATTGCATTTTCAAAACAAATAAGGATGCAAAAACAGCAAGTGTACACTACGCTTGCTCCACAATTGCACACTGTGCGCTGACCAGGCAGTCTTTTTTTGCGGTAAGAGGATTTATTTTACTTACACTTGGACAGCTACATTTTCCTTGTCCTGACATGATTGTTTACTTGTCCTGGACAAGCATTAGTCAGTCAATTCCTGATTTATAAATAATCTCAAACAATTGGCAATATTATTTTGCACTTCAACTGAGCTAGTTCTAGATGATTTCATGGTGCTACACACAAGTAATGCATTCAACTTATATAGCGCTTTTCTTCCTAGGAAACCAAAGCACTTCACACAGTGAGGGGGAAGTCCACCTCATCCACCACCAATGTGTAGCACCCACTTGGGTAATGCACGGCAGCCATTTTGCGCCAGAACGCTCACCACACATCAGCTATCAGGTGGAGAGATGAGAAGTTATATATACCAATTAGGAAGGAGGGGGATTATTAGGTGGCAATGATTGAAGTGAGAGACCTGGTTGGGAATGGGATTTTTATGACCACAGAGAGTCAGGACACCCGTTTCACGTTTCATCCGAAAGACGGCACCCTACGCAGGGCAGATGTGTCCAGCAGTGCATTGGGAAAGATCTTTAGACCAGAGGGAAGAGTGCCTCCTACTGGCCCTTCAACACCACTTCCAGCAGCACTGGTCTTCTATCCAGGGACTAACCAGGCCCAACCCTGCTTAGCTTTAGAAGCAAACCAGCAGTGCAATACAGGGCTCTATGCTGCTGGCATGTGCTTACTTCCATTCGGGGACAACAGCTAGGAAAACATTGGATCAACTATATTTGCATAAAAAAGGAAACATATCATATTATATTACGTTTTAATTTACTAGTGTCCATTACTAGTAACATTTTCAGAAATTCAGCATTGAAATCAGCATATTTTGCTACGTTTCAAAAAAGGTACTAGGCGTAAATTCAATTTATGTTAGTTTTAAAAGTAGAGGGGGAATGTTACCTATACTTCACTACCAAATTTTGAAATCAGAAAATTCTAAACAACCATGTGAATGAACACCATGAAAGCATCTGTAAATGAGTATCCTACACTATGTGGTGTAAACATGGTATAAGACATGTGTAAACTAATCCTCCCAAACACGTTTGTCAAGTACCAAACCATTTATTTACTTCAGTATAAAACAAATACACTGTCTAGTATAAAAGCAGTACAATGAGATGCAGGCATTCAACGCTGTGATTTTTAAAGACCAAGTACACAAATATTCCCAATGGTAAAGCAGGACATTTCTCTTTCATTAGCTCAAAGCATGTGCAACTTAGTGAGTGGATATATTTTTTACGTTTCCCCCAACCTGGCACTATGTGCACCTAAACCACGGCCCTCAGCACCGTACGTATTGCGATAGGGGTCAAGGTACGCTTCATTTTCGGTACAGTCCAAAACATTTAAACACTTAAGAAGCTATTTTGTATGCATTTTAGGTGCTTTTGTATATATAAGCATATGAAGTAAGACATTCTGCAAAAATTCTCTTAACAGGATTTTTATATGGTGGTTTTCCAATGATGATTAGAAAATCCAAAATAAGGGAACTATGGAGTTAAATCACAAAGTTGTGAAAAGAAAACAATATCAAAATGAAATTACAAACAAGTTTCCATACAAAACAGTGTTAGTATAACTTATCCACTAAACAACTATAACATTTGTTTTAGAATACATTGTTCTACACTGTGTACAGAGTAAACAGGGTTCAGATGACAGTGCCAACCTAGAAAAGTTATAATCGTACACAGCACATATTAGGTTTGCATTTTAATGTACATTTCTAGTTATTATGTACATTTTTTATTGGAAATGCATGTAATATGTTTCATGTGGTAATGCTCAATCACATTAATTAAATCTATTACAGTGAATATTGAACTAAAGCTTTGATTTAAAAAATTTAATCAATTGACCTATCGCCGGCCCCTACCCCAAAACTGGCATTGTCCAATCACACATCATAGCAACCGTTACAATGTGAGCAGGTCCGACAAACATAATGACTCCAAGCAGGACGGTACAGCGGTGCGCCAACGGCGTTTGTAAATCGTACACTAGATACCCAGAGAGATTGTCTGGAGGAGTTGTGTTCTTTCCCTTCCCAAAGCCGATAACACAACGTGAGCGGTGCCTACAATGGATAAAACAGTGTAAACGGCTCCAATCCCAGTTAAATGTGTCTAACATTACGAAGCATAAATACGTCTGCTCAAAGGTAAGGCTAACAGCTAACTAGTTACCGTGTTGTCTAGATCTACTAACTAGAGGCAAGAACACAACTGGGACCAAAGTTATGATTACCATGGATATCATTGCCAGAATGTTAACCTACTCTTTAAGCTAAATTTAACGAGCCCTTTAGC
>JACXGM010040726.1:0-10246 GCA_016801145.1 Umbra pygmaea
GCGCTGTAGAGCCCCCCTGCCACGCCCGGGTACGGGCTTCAGCCCGGCTCTGATGGCCGCGGGTTCTGACCCGTGTGCAAATTTTCAAGAGTTTTTGAGCATGTTAAGGGCCCCAAAAGTGCCCAAAAGGTAGGAAAATCATAATAACAAATAATCTTAACGAAAACAAAAGGGCCTTCGCCGTTGGCTTGGGCCCTAACTAGACCATGTAATTAACTATTCCAGACAGATGGGGCGCTAGAGAGCTATACTCTGTAAATGGAGTGCTAGACTTGCTATACAGTACTCTGTAAACCAGCCAGTTACGTGATCTTATGTGAGTTATATGACAATTTTTTATGATATTGTATTGAAAGAGACATCACATTTTTAAGAGAAGCTCGCCAAAATCGATTTTAAAGATATCACCTACGCTCTGAGGAAAAACATAAATGCTGGTACTAACAATAATGGTAACCATGCCTGTGTACAGAGGGCTGACAGAGGAAATGTTTATGTAAAAAAAATATTTAAATAAAAAGAGGAGTGCCTCAATGCACATGGTGACCCATGTCACTCATCCCAGGGCACTACATTTTTGGCTTTTGTAGGTAAACCGGGTGCCACGTTTTCTGATGAGTTGCGTTTTTTCACTCTACGATGAAATAGAAATGATGCGCAAGAAGAACGATGGAAGCATATCTCTAAAAAAAACTGAAACTATAAAAATGAAAGATTGAGAGAAAATTTTAGTTTAAGTTCAAGATTAAATCGTTTTTATGTATCGATTTTACAAAATGCACTTTATATAGCCAAAATTATAGTGGACACAGGACACCTGACCATCACACCCATATGAGCTGGTTGGACACATCATTCCAAAAAAATGGGCATTAATATGGAGTTGGCCTCCACTTTGATGCTATAACAGCTGACACTCTTCAAGGGAAGGTTTTCCTCAACAATTTGGAGTATATCTGTGGGAATTTGTGCCCATTCAGCCAAAAGAGCATTTGTGAGGTCAGGCACTGATGTTGGACAAAAAGATCTGTCTCGCAATCACCATTCCATTTCATCCCAAAGGTGTTCAAAGGGGTTGAATTTAAGGCTCTGTGTAGGCCACTCGAGTTCCTCCACAACAAACCCATTTAACCATGTTTTATGAACCCTGCTTTGTGCGCAGTGGCACAGTCATGCTGGAACAGGAAAGGGCCTTCCCCAATTGTCCAACAGTACACTCTTGAATTATACTTTCAGGAAACTAATCAGAAAAATTTAATTGTTTTATGCCAAAATATTTCAACTTTATGTTTCAGCTGCACAATTTACTACATCTATGACGATGCATCTTCACGTTTCATTGCCGTAGATTCACAGAAGGAGTCATGCAATAATGGAACCTTCCAGACATTCCATCAATTACATAGTGATTCAGATTATATTCAAAGGATCAAGGTTAAGATTAGGCATGATGTTGCAAACGGTTAATGTTAGGTATGAGGTTAAGTTTAGGATTTAGGTTTGGGTTAACAAAAAAGAAAAGACAACGGCCTGTCTACCGAAACACGTGCATCGCACTGGAATGGGGTAAAAAAAACTGTTTAAATAAACCCTAAATTACTGGGTAATGGTAGTTTATAACTAACTAGTTACCATAATTAATAAAAAAAATCTAATGCATAAAGATGTTTATGATATCGAAGCATAATATTTTTAAACTTATAAAATATCTCTTTGCAAACACATCTGATAAATCTGTCAATAACAAACTCCTATATTCCATCTTGCTGGAAGGCGGCAGTAGTGATACCTATTTTTAAAGCAGGTGATAGGACTTTCCCGTCAAATTATAGACCCATTAGTATCCTTCCGTCTGAGACATTCTAATTCATTTTCCAGGATATCTCCGGTGGTTATCTTGTACGGCCTTGCTTGAAGTTTCAGCTCTTATCACGCACCCATTCAAGAAGGGTGCGCACTGTTTCTGACTATCGCAGGCAATAATTAAGTTTTTTCCCGGGTCACTCTAGTATTTCTTTTCTGTAGCTGTTTACACGGATAAATAATTGATATGGGGTCAGATAAATCGATACGAAATATCAACAACGTCTATACTATCCATTTTCTAGAATCATTTATTAAGCATTTCTCCGTTCTTAACTCAGACTATTGCAACAGGGGAGAAAAGGAAATACATTAATTATTAATGTGTTAACTTCATAAGTGCATATTAATTATATTATTTTACCCCCGGACTACAGCTGCACTACTGTTTGTATACTTTGATTCTCCCTCATTTGTCATATTGTATAACAACTTGGTCACAAGCAGGTGCGACTACAGTTAAGCCTGTTTACTTCCTTCATAAACAAATTCTGAAAGTGTTAGACAAAAAAAACAAAGGACTATTATTGTTGTGCCATTTTGAAAAGGTTTAAAGGGGGAAAATGTTCATAATTTTCAATTTTACAGTAACATATGCATGATGCACAAAATTATTCATAATCTTGCTCCCCCTCTTCTCAGGGGATGCCTGGCCCATAACGGCAGTGCCGGTTGGACTAGGGAGATTAGGTACCGCAGTATAGAACAACAGCTCTTTATCAAACAGCATTTTCGGTTAAAGTAGTGAGGATGTGGAATTCCTTACCAACAATCATCAGAAGCATTACATTTTAAATCAAGCTTCAGCACTGGCTACTATCGGAACAAATCTGTAACCACTAATGACTGTATTGTAAGTTCTGTGTTTTCATATACTGTTTCTATTAATCTTACTTTCCCGGATACATGTATTGTTATGTTGTGGTGTAATTTTGTATGTTATGTAATATTGAATGTTATTTTATTTGTTTACCTGCCCAGGGACAGCAGATGTAAATTAGCTACTGGCTAACTCTGATGCAATTACTTACTTGTCCCTGTAAAAATAAACAATAAAAATAAAACAATAAAAAATATGAGCCCAAACTCTTCAATTAAAAATCACATCCCTCAACTGCCTAAAACAAACAATTGTAGATTTAGAAATATGAATGCATTCTTATGTGCGCCTGTGTCCACACTCACTCACAACTTACACCCAGGAGATTAAGAGACAGAGAGAGACAGCGAAACTGAGGGGGACAGATCAGAAATGAGACCAAACAGGAACAAAACAGTCAGAAAACAGCAGGACCATAAACAACTGGGGTCAGTCACGCTCTTTCAGATGTTAAGATTGGCCAGCAGCTGCACAAAGGTCATGTAACAGGAAGGCCAATGATCACTACACAACTCAGTTTGACCATCATTGATCTAACACAGACACACAAACACAGAAGTGTCCTCTTTGTTACGCTCCGCAGGTGGAACATCAGCTCAGTCTGTGTGGAGTTCGAACAGCTACGAGAAGATGAATTTGTGAACCTGCGCTCAAGAGTGCCATTGAGGGAGAAGTGTGTGATTGGAGTGCAGGCTCTGTGTGCTCTGAGCTACTTTCAATCCAAGAGATGTAATTTAGAGTAGGCCAAGGTTTGGGAGAAGCATATTGGAGATCATATGACCCTTGATTGGATCATATTGATTCAGGTCAATAAGGACTAAGGACTACATTACTTCAGTCATCAATTTGCTCACAACACCAAACTAAAACTGTGCTTCCACTTTTAACTGAACCTCTCTGCCTCAAAAGTATTGGGACAATAACCTATTTCTAGACACATCTGCTGGTAAAAAGAATTGTACAAGTACAATATCTCTCTCCCTATGTCTTTATCCCTCCCTGCCTGTCAATCACAGCTCTCTTCCATGTTGTCAAGGATGTGGTTGACTCCACCACCCTGGATTGATGGAGTTGTCCCCAGCAACATTCCTCTTCAAAACAACCATCAGCTGCAGCCCCTGGACCCATGCTAGCAACATATTCTAAATGTTATAGGATTAGGGTACAACTTACAATTGGAGTTAGTGTTACATTTGTGGTTAATTGTAGGTTTAAATGGTATGGGTTAGGTTTAGGGTTAAATTAACTCTTTCTGAGGTTAGGTTAAGGTTAAGTGAACATATCTGCATGTGTTTGTGTAAATGTGAAGAAATAAAGAGAGGTGGGGCAAGAATGAACACAGGGAACTAAAACAGCACAGACCTATTCAGCACTACCACTGACCCAGCAGCAAACACACCCCAGAGAGCGAGGAGGGATAGCGGGACGGCAACACCAACACAGCCTGAGCCTGGAGCTGCCCATCAGCCTGACCCACGACATGACCACAGCCCCAGAGACACCAACTCCTGACAGACCAATATCCCCACAAATATAAAGCACTGCCAAGTAAAATCAGCCACAGGCACGCCAGACATTTAGGACATGCACTAGAGAGTGTGTGTGTGTGTGTGTGTGTGTGTGTGTGTGTGTGTGTGTGTTTGGGGGCACTCTGAGAATACAAGAATGCATTGGAAGGTGAAGCAAGATGTGCAGTTATGTGCAGTTGAACCTTTTTGGTCAAAGTTCAGTAAGTCAATCTTAATGTGATTTTGAAAGCATTCTAAAATGTCACTCAAAAGTAGTTGTACGTCTTACCAGGTAAAGAGCCAATCCTTAAATGGTTCCATAAATGCTTTGGGAAAGTTAGTTTTCATACCTGCAGTATCCTTCATCTTTATGCATTGGTGGATTGGATATGTAGAGAAATACACTATATTACCATAGGTCAACCTGCAATGACTATGACCAGCAATTGTAGTACTGCTTGATTAATTAGTATGTATAAGTGTTGTTATTATGTCAATATTCTAACGCTTATGCAAAAAGGAGTCTGTCTACACAAACAAATGGTATCATAATCTATTTACTTAAAATGTCCTTATTTGAGACATTTATTGTATAACAGAAAATAATACATTACACCCCCCAATAAAAAAAGGTATTTACCTTAAATGCCAGATGGCCAGTACATGCCTGTTGTCAAGTGTCTACCATGCATGGATATAACCGTAACCTGACTCTAACAACCCCTTAGACACCAAGACCCAGATATTTCCTGTATTGATGTAATCCTAGCCTACATTGGTTTAACCTACTTACTCAATGGGGCCTCCTTGCTGAAAGCTTACAGTCTCAAAAGGAAATCTTGAATAGCATTCATATGTAAAGTGTGTGTGAGAGCCTTTGATGGAGTGCATATTTGATGATATATCAAATGTTAAAGGTATTGAAGAAGCGTGGGCTCCTACAGGGTAAGTAATTGTTCTCCATGGTATCCTCTAAAATGTTACAGCAGGACAATGACCCAGACAATAACACGTCATTTATAGACCTAAGATACACCACAATAACTTAACTCCAAGACACGCCTCCTCACCTGAGACACATCAAATTCACACAGCTATTTAAACATCTGTAGTTCCCTTTCAAAAGTCAGTCTGAACAACAGGTTTACTCCAACACTACACTACTAATCTATAACTCAATCATTCAAAGTTTAAAATAACAAAACATCCAAACTCTCGAGTCTCAAAAGTGATGCTCTTGTTCGCTACACAGCTGAGCCAACAGTCCGAAGTATTATCGGGCCAATTCTGTGTAGGTAAACCCTGGGGAGTACTCAGCTTTGCATTCCCTGAATGTTGATTTATGTTTGTGACACTGCAAATGTCTCTGCTACTACCTCTTTCCAAATCCAGCAAAAAACTGTGAAATCCTTGTGACCCCCATATTCACAGAGGGATAAAACAGGGGGAAAGTAAACAATCTGTAATGTTGTCTCTGACCAGAACGCAAGGTTAGAAGGTTCCCAAATTCCCTTTAGAAATGTATTGTGGTTTCTGGACCTTTCTCAAAAGTGTGTTGATTATAAATTCAACATATGTGATGGACCAGGGAGACGGCAGTGTGGGGTAGAACTGACAGCTTGTCAGAGTTGCTCTAAACAACATGAGTGAAAGAGCTGAAGAGAGAGAAAGGAAAGGACAAAAACAGAGAAAAAGAGGAAGCGACAAAGAGAAACAAAGACTTTCTTTGACTGGATGTGGTGGCTGAACCGCAAACTGAAGAAAAAAACTGACCGAACAATATTTGAGCCATGAGGTCATTGGTGTCAGCTTTCTGTTTCTTCCTTCTTCTGGTATTTAATGAGCTAATGGCTTCTTGTGGAGGACAGCGAGTTGAACCATTCTGGATGGTGTGACAAGACGAGGATTAATGTGAAGTGGAGATGAAGACTAAACTGTCACCACACAGCAGCTCTAAGAAAAAAAAATTGGGACATTGCCAGCGTGGTCAAATAACTTCACACATTATAACATTGGACCCCAATTGCAAACTGTTAAATATGCTTGCCCGGTTTTAAGGCAATTGGGTCTTTAGCCAGGGCAGGCCATTATCGGGGTAAGGACATGTGGTATAGGTCAAAAGGTAAAGAATAGTTAAAGAATGTACAATTTGTCAGTCAGTTTAGTCATGAACAATGTTCTAGAATCTTCATGTTAAAGATAAAAAGCTTTTGAAATATGAAAATGGTAGGCCTGAATGCCACGATCACGGTATGAACCCTGGCCTTGGTTCGATTATCAGTGGTTAGATATGTAAGTCAGATAATCGACCTTGCCACATTGCTCTCCAGCAACCCTGTGTGCAGGGCGCCTGTAAGTTCATGGAGGTGTAGTTGGTGACAGGGATGTAGTGGAGGCTAAACGCACGTAAACGCCGTTTACGCACCTCCCGAAATTCGGAAATAGCGTTTACCCACCTCCAAAGTGCGTTTACCCACCTCCAAAGTGCGTTTATCCACCTCTAAATGTGTTTATCCACCTCTAAATTGTGTTTATTCACCTTCAAATAGCCTATCGTTCCTAAGCCATTCTAAATTAAGCTTATGCCGTATTAGTTTCATATTGTTCATTATTAGTTTCATAGGTTGTTAAGCCTAAAACGAAGTCTATCCATATTGCGTTGCATTAAGGTATTAAGAATGATGTCGTCACGACACAGCGCCCCGCCCACAGATCACCGGTGTAGTGGAGGATAAACCCAGGTACAGTAAATGCCGTTTACCAACTTATTTATTTGTGAAACAGGGTTTACTCGCGCATAGCTACAGAGCGTTTATGCTCTATTCTGTTCAGCAGCACTCCCCAGTGCGCAGCAGACGATGTGCCCGACAAACATAACTTTTTAATAACGTCAACATTAGCTACAGTACTGCTAACTCCATCTGTTTTAGAAAGAAAGACTCATACAAAACAAAGCAGTCTCTTGGAAAATGAGTGTAAAGAAATGGTAAAGAAAATAGTTGCTCATATTTCAATCAGTTGTCTACTGTATCTATCTAGCTCTAGTCAGTCAGTAGCTATTTAGCCAGCATATCTTAATCAATGCAAGAGCTCTGTACTGTACTGCACATATTTAACTAAATGTAATTTAACTCAAATACATAGCCAAACTATAAAAGTACAGTAACTAAACAAAGTTGTGCTGAGACAGGCTGCCATTCAGGAAGACCACTTGAGGAGAGAGGTTAGTGCTTTGGTTGTGCAAATAATGTTTTTTATAATATGGCTTCATATCATTGTCTATCCCATTGAAGTAAGATATTTTCAAACATTGATTTACAAAGATAAGTGCTATTTTGATTCTGCAGATGAGCTGATTATTGAATCAAGTGTGCTAGTTTACGATTACCACAAGAACATGAACCATTTCTTTGTTATTGGTTAGTATTGCTTACATTTGATAGTTATGTACATGCTTTGATATGTTTGTTATCACAACTTACTATATATCCACACTGATGTACATCAGCTTTTTGCTATACATATTTGCATTGCAGCTCAATTGAGGTAAAAAGACCATAAAAAGATTAAACATTTCAATATAACCATTTTCAAATATTATTTTATGTGAAATTGGTGTCAAGTCCAAATAACATTTTTGGGATGAATTAACTAATGTGGATTGAAATGCATCTGTATCAGGTTGTGTAAAATCGACACAAGGCCCTATTTATATACCTGTGTTAAAAGCAATGATATTTTAAAAACGTAAAATGTTATGGTTGATATTGATGATTCTTCGTTTTAACATGATCGCCGTGAAAAGTTGATAGTTTTCCCACCATTTTATTTACCACTACACCACTGCTTGGTACAATCAAATGATAGCCTATAGCAATGCCTATAGCAGGATACACATACTGTACACCGGTAGGCCGTGGCCCGCCTTACCGGTGACCGCATCGTGGTCCACCTGATCACAGAATTTATAGTTTACCCACCTCTTATTTTACCACTACACCCCTGGTTGGTGATTGTAATCATCCCATATATGAGTTGCCCCAAGGCTACTCTTTTGGGTGAACAGTGTGAAAAGAATCACCCGGGTGGGCGACATGTGGTTAAATAAAACACGTGAGCGCCCTTCACCATCCCACATCTGTCTATCAGGGGTTTGCGGAGCTTCCGACGTAGCAGGGTTATTGTGGGAAAATTTAACAAGAACAATTGGGAGGGGAGACAATCGGCACAGTGTTGTGAGCTTATGAACACTACCCCACTGGGGAGCCTGTGAAGGGCTTTCTCATTGATAGAATAAGGGACATACAGTATCTCACAAAGGTGAGTACACCCCACACACTTTGCTAAAATGTAAAGTAGTGTACAGCTTGGATAACTGTGTGAATTTGATGTCCCCGCAAAATAACTCACACAGCCATTAAGCTGGCAACAAAAGTGAGTACACCAAGGGAAAATGTTCAAATTGGGCCCAATTAGCCATTTTCCCTTCTCAGTGTCATGTGACTCATTAGTGTTACAAGGTCTCATGCTGCGTTCGTTTATTCACAAAGATCCGACTCGGAACTCGAATATGATGTCACTTCCACACTTCAAGCGTTCTATTATTATTAACTTGCACGTCCGAGTCGGAGAAAAACATAGATGCCACCCGAAAAGCTGTTGTTGGCCAAGTACCAGGCGCTCCAAAAGCACTGTATTACATTTTTTATTATGATTATGACTATTACCCCACCATATCAAAACGCAGCCATTTGAACTTCTAAAATGTTCACTTTATTACATGTTTTAGTTTCTTATGTTACAACGCTAGCCACGTTTAGCAACACCGGTTTGAAACAAGTATTTTTTTCAATATTTCACTCACAACAAGACCGATTCCTATACCAACAGGCAGTGATACAGGCGCAGTAACATATTGCAGTAATACAAGTGATTGAAAGTGTAATTTAAATAACCAAAGCGGCCCAAAAACTATGAAAACAATTCATGTTTACAAGTCACAGCGTGCAGCCATCTTGTATTCCTGCTCGGAATTCCTGCTCGGTCACCTCTGAGTTTTCCGAGTGGGAAAGTCTGATGTCCGAGGAAAAGAGGGCGTGTGGTGCGCATTGCTAGGCAACGTTCCGAGCTCCTACTCGGAGCTCCGACTCGGAAAGATAAACGAACGCAGCATCAGGATTGAATGGGGAGCAGGTGTGTTCAATTTGGTGTCATCACTCTCACACTCCCTCATACTGGTCACTGAGAGTTCAACATGGCACCTTATGGCAAAGATCTCTCTGAGGATCTAAAAAAAATAATTGATGCTCTACATAAAGATGGCCTAGGCTATAAGAAGATCGCCAAAGACCCTGAAACTGAGCTACAGCACAGTGGTCAAGACCATATAGCGGTTTAAAAGGACAGGTTCCACTCAGAACAGGCTTCACCATGGTTGAACAAAGAAGTTGAGTGCACATGCTCAGCGTCATATCCAGAGGTTGTCTTTGGGAAATAGACAAATGTGTGCTTCCAGCATTGCTGCAGAGGTTGAAGTGCTCAGACCATACGCCGCACACTGCATCAAATTGATCTTCATGGCTGTTGTCCCAGAAGGAAGCCTCTTCTAAAGATGATGCACAAAAAAAGCACGCAAACAGTTTGCTGAAGACAAGCTGACTAAGGACATGGATTACTGGAACCATGTCCTGTGGTCTGATGAGCCCAAGATAAACCTATTTGGTTCAGATGGTGTCAAGCGTGTGTGGCGGCAACCAGGTGAGGAGTACAAAGACAAGTGTGTCTTGCCTACAGTCAACCATAATAAAGAAATTATTCTTATGGGGGATTTTAATCTTAACTGGGAAGACAAGTTAAAGAGGAGAAAGTTAAAAGTAATTACAGATAAATTTCATTTAGAACAGCTGATAAAAGGCTCAACTAGAATCACAAAACGCTCAAGTACACAACTTGATCTTTTTTTTGTAATAAACCAGAAAGGATAACAAAAAGTTAC
>JACXGM010040727.1:0-10243 GCA_016801145.1 Umbra pygmaea
AATCATAAGTAGTACTTATCTATTCATCATGTAATCACCAAGTAGTACTTATCTATTCATCATGTAATCATAAGTAGTACTTATCTATTCATCATGTAATCATAAGTAGTACTTATCTATTCATCATGTAATCATAAGTAGTACTTATCTATTCATCATGTAATCATAAGTAGTACTTATCTATTCATCATGTAATCACTAAAAAAAGTAATTTTCCATTTTTAATGCTAAAGATAAAGAAACCATTAACAACATACCACAATGGATGCATTATAAAGTGCACTACACAGGGAGTGGGGTCCCATTTAGGAAACACAGTCATACCTGGTTGTCCTTGAAAAACAGCAGTGAGACAACTAAGCAACATGCTTTAATAAACCCACTAACATTTCATTTCCATAAGTGAATAAAACAACTATAATTAAGTGGCTCACATTAGAATTCAATGGGTCCCAGGTGTCACTCTCTGTTGTGCCTGGCATGCCCAGTGCCGCGGTGGCGATGGCATGTGTGCGTCGGCCCTTGTCTTTTGTCAGGGAGTGACAGGCCTCCACGCAACCCCATCATTGACTCAGGGCTCTGCGAGTACAACGCTCTGACACATCTCTTAGTAATTAACGAGGTGAGGCCAGAGGGGATGACACACAAACAGAAGCACATAAATATATTAACAATCACACACACACTTGAACATTTAAATATATTTTAAAAACACACACGGACACATAAATATATTAACAGACATAAACTTGAACATATACTCCGGGCGAAATAAGTATTGAACACGTCACAATTTTTCTCAGTAAATATATTTCCAAAGGTACTATTGTCATGAAATGTTCACCAGATGTTGGTAACAACCCAAGTAATCCATATATATAATGAAACCAAAACAAATACGTTCCGAAATTAAGTTATGTGAAATGACACAGGGAATCTCTGGGTGTATTGCTATCTTGAGGCATCGAAAAGTGATCGCGCCACTGACCAACAAAAACCTGGTCTAAAGTCAATTTTAAGACCGACCCAGTTGTCAATTTCCCGTCTGCCGCTTGTGTCGTTTAAATGGCAAATGCACCTGCGCCCAAATTTGCGCCCATGGGCATGCTTGTCTAACAGTGTGTTCAGGATAATTCCCAACAAAAACCTGGTCTAAAGTCAATGGCGCAGCATGTCATTGTTATTTTAGCAGCAAATTAGTCAAATGCACCTAGGTGTACGCACAGCACGTGCACACTATGCTTGTTACACACACACAGTGAAGCGCAGCAGCACACAAACATGCAAAAGATTACAAATAAAAATATTATGGTGCAAATCTGCCATCATAATAGCAATGCGTGAAAGGTACAAATGCGCCTGGCTCTTAAAGGGAATGGGAGATGAATCTCTGATTGGTTTATTGTATGTTACGCCCAAAACACACCTATGAATTAATGAAGACACTTAGTACAACCCTTTTAGACCATGCACCCGGCGCATGGACACTTTTTTTGCCGTCAAACTAGCAAAAGTGGATTTGGACACGCCCAAAGCGGCACTTGCACCATGCGCTTCACGCCATGCGCTTAGATCTTTAAAATAGTGCCCACTGTGTTATTAACTAGCGTTCAAAAAGCAAAGCATTGTACTCTTGATGCTTTAAATTATGTAGACTGAGTTGGGGAAATGCTTGAGAGTGCGGAGGTAACACAAAGGAAAGTATTACATATACAAGCCGTCTGGAAATTATTCACAGCACTTCACCTTTTCCACATTGTTATGTTACACCCTTATTCCAAAATGGATTCAATTCATTATTTCCCTCAAAATTCTACAAACAATACCCCATAATGGCAATGTGAAAGAAGTGTGTTTGAATTTCTACACATGTACATAACTATTCACAGCCTCTCCTCAATACTGTGTTGAAGCACCTTTGGCACTAATTACAGCCTCAAGTCTTTTTGAGTATGACGCTACAAGCTTGGTACGTTTATTTTTGGGCAGTTTCTCCCATTCTTCTTCACAGGACCTCTTAAGCTCCATCACGTTGGATGGGGAGCGTCGGTGCACAGCCATTTACAGATCTCTCCAGAGATGTTCAATCAGGTTCAAGTCTGGGACACTCACAGAGGTGTCCTGTAGCCACTCCTTTGTTATCTTGGCTGTGTTGGAAGATGAACATTCACCCCTGAAGGTCTGAGGTCCAGAACACTCTGGAGCAGGTTTTCAGCAAGAATGTCTCTGTACATTGATGCATTCATCTTTCCCTCGATCTTGACTAGTCTCCCAGTTCCTGCCACTGAAAAGCATGCCCAGAGCATGATGCTGCCACCATTAGGCTTCACTGTAGGGATGGTATTGGCCAGGTGATGAGCGGTGCCTGGTTTCCATCACACTTAACGCTTGCCATTCAGGCCATAGAGTTCAATCGTTGTTTCATCAGACCAGAGAATTTTGTTTGGCAAACTCCAGGCAGGCTGTCATGTGCCTTTTATTGAGGAGTGACTTCCGTCTGGCCACTCTACCATACAAGCCTTATTGAAGGAATTCTACAGAGCTGTTTTTTTTTTCTGGAATGTTCTATTCTATTCACAGAGAAATGCTGGAGCTCTGTCAGAGTAACCATTGGGTTCTTGGTCACCTCCCTGACTAAGACCCTTCTCTCCCGATCACTCAGTTTGGCCAGGCGTCCAGCTCTAGGAAGAGTCCTGGTGGTTCCAAACTTCTTCCATTTATGAATGATGGTGCTGATTGGGACCTTCAATGCTGCAGATATTTTTCTGTACCCTTCCCCAGATCTGTGCCTCGAGACAATCCTGTCTCAGAGGTCTACAGACAATTCCTTGGACTTCATGGCTTGGATTGTGCTCTGACATGCACTGTTAACTGTGGGACCTTATATCCAGAGGTGTGTGTTTAATTTTCCAAATCATATCTAATCAACTTATTTTACCACAGGTGGAATCCAATCAGGTTGTGGAAACATCTCAAATCTCAAGGATGATCCGTGGAAACAGGATGCACCTGAGCTCAATTTTGAGTGTCATGTCAAAGGCTGTGAATACTTAAGAACATGTTTTTTCTTTTTTAATAAATTTGCTAAGATTTCACACACACTTCTTTTACATTGTCATTATGGGGTATTTTTTGTAGAATTTTGAGGTAAATAATGAATTTAATCCATTTCGTGGATCTCCAACCCTGGTCCTGGAGAGCTACTGTCCTGATTGTTTTCACTCCAAACCTAATTAAGCAAACCTGATGCTAATAATTAGCTGGTTGATGAGCTGAATGAGGCTACATTTTGTTTGGTTGGAGCAAAAACATACAGGATGATAGCACTCTAACAACATAGTTAGAGTCCCTAAGTGTATAGAATTAGGAGGGAGTAACAGCTGATGCCTGTTAAAGTGCTGTGTTCAAGACAACTAGTGTTCAATACAACCATCTAGTTAAAGTGTTGCAAACATGCGTTGAGTTGATGGCAATTGTTGAGATTCTAGGAAGTTGCATTCACTGCACCTAAATAAAGTGTGCTATTCAAATCCTGCCCTGTCGCCTGAATATATGTTTATATGAACACTATAAATATAACTGCTAACCACCTGCTCATCCATGTAATCACAGGCTTAAATGGCATTAGTTTTAGTTTGTTTGTATTTTACACACAATTACAGATAACAATTGCTTGTACACTGAAAATCTTATGCCAAAGCTCCAGAAATTCAGTACACAACAGAGTAAAATTAAGAATACAGCATTTTCTTAAACGTCTACTGGGGACCAACAGGCATTCCATTTATATCCACAGCTAGCACACCTGAATCCATTTACCTATTAATTATCAGGCACTTGGCTGCTTGATTCAGGTGACCTAGTTCAGGGCAACAACCAAACTGGGAAACAGATGTGGAGAGGTTTAAGAGCCACTGATATACAGGACTGTACATTTAAACATTTACACAACCTACCCAAAGAATTACAATAAACATGATCGTTTGAGAAATATAAAAATAGTTAACATGTGTGGGGAAAATGTACTGCATATAAAAACATATCTAAAAAAAATGTTTTGGCAGTTCGATGAAAGGAGTTGGTGCTGCCAGACCTAAGCGATCATTCTTCAATGACCTTTCTGGCTCAGTGACACTGACTTGTACTGAACGTCATGAATAGTTAATGTTGAGTTTGGCAGTCCTAGGAGCTGCCAAATGCCAAGCATTTCACTGGCACACACACACTTTCTGACAGACACTCAAAGGCAGCATGGTTGATACATATAAATAAGATGGGAATTACCATATAGTTCAATCTAATGTCCCAATCAGTCGGCCATCTTACCTGGGAGCAGTCAAACCAGCACCTCTGTCCTTCAGCAACATGGACATCTCTATTAACTCTTATAAAAACAACATTGACTTTAAATATATATATATTTTTGGTAATTAAACAATCTTTTGTAAAATCAGCATGTCTCATTGTCGGATAAATCACATTAGACAGTTTTATGCAGCTGTAGTCCATGGAGGTGCAGGGGTGCAATTATGGTTAACTGTCTTGCTCACAGACAAGACAGAAGTAGAACCTTGGTGGTTGCAGGATTAAAATCAGGAAGCTTTTGGACACTAGTCAGATGCCACAATGTTGTCCCAAACTTCTTGACCCTTGACCCTTGACCCTGTAATACAAAAATATCTAAGAAAATAATTAAATTATTAAATAACATCAGCAGACAGAAAACTAAAAGAGAATAAATGTATAACATCAATGGAATTCATTCAAGAACACAAAAAACAGACTTTAAAAGAAACAGCTAACATTGATAAGGTCATGTCACAACAGACAATTAAATTAGCTTAGAGGAACTAAAATCTGAAGTTTGCTCTGAATGTCATGAGTGTATTCAAACACAGTTTTATCTAACTCAGAGTCAATCTGTGGTGTCTCTGAATGTCATTCCATGAGTGTATTCAAACACAGTTTTATCTAACTCAGAGTCAACCTGTGGTGTCTCTGAATGTCATTCCATGAGTGTATTCAAACACAGTTTTATCTAACTCAGAGTGAACCTGTGGTGTCTCTGAATGTCATTCCATGAGTGTATTCAAACACAGTTTTATCTAACTCAGAGTCAACCTGTGGTGTCTCTGAATGTCATTCCATGAGTGTATTCAAACACAGTTTTATCTAACTCAGAGTCAACCTGTGGTGTCTCAAGTACTAAAAAGTCCTGAGTCAGAGTCTGATGTATAATGTTTCATATAAATAGCTAGGTCGTTTCTGCAATATAGCCTAATAAACAAACATCAGCCAATGTCTGGACCTTCTAAAATTCAAGGAGTCCCAGTCAACTGCAGTGTAAAGCAGGTTATGATGTGTGGGGTAGGTTGCTCCAGATATACTGCATCTATATGACTCAGCCCTGATGCTTTCTCGGCATAATCAAGCACTGACATAAAAGTGGCTTTTATCATTTCCTTTCTGTGAAGGTAGACATGACTATAAAAGAAATCCTCACCACTTTAGTAATATGTCTATTAACAAAAAGATTATCATCCAACCAAATTTCCAGGTATTTATAGAAGGAGACATGTAAAAAAACAGAGCCATCTAGCATAGTAATGTTTAGACTTTCCAGTTGAAGATTATTTGGTCTAGAAAACACCATATACTTAATTTTACTACTTTTTAACAGAAGCCTTAGGTTTGCAAGTGCATTTTGTAACAAATCAGTATGAGTTTGCAGGACTGCAAATGCTTGGGCACACTGTAAACTCGAATAGTAAGCAGAACTCCAAAAAATTAAGGCAACTGATTACCTCAAAGTTGTAGAATTCATGAAATTAACAGTCACTGAATTTTACCATCATTTAACTTTTTTCACAACATTTCCAAACAAAATGTACAAAGAGAGACTCAGAAAAACATTACACTGATTAAGGGAAGTCACTGTGAATCTGTTATGGACAGTATTTTGTTCGTAAAGCTGCGCATAATATTATACTAAATTGAAATGTTTAAGTTTCATGGCCTCAAAATGAAAAAAGTCACCTAAAATGTTTGAAGGTATTTGAAGTATTCTGAACTCAATCTCTAAAATTTTGAAGTAATTAGTTGCCTTAATTTTTTTTAGTTCTGCTTATTATTCGGGTTTACAGTGGCAAGCGATGGGGCTGCCACATAACGTACTGTCATTAGCATAGAAATTGTATTTACTGTACATTTTAACACATTGTTACAGATATAATTTAGGTACATAGTAAACAATAAAAGACCCAAAATTGAACCCTGTGGTACTCCTTTATGAATATTAACAAAATCAGATTTGATCCCTTTAAAAACAATAGCCTGTGATTTATTGCAAAGATACATCTAAAACCATGCACACGTATCTATAATGTACCCCTGTAAATTCAGTTTGTTAAGCAGCAGTGAATTATCCAACCAATGGCCTTCGAAGGGTCAATAAATAAGGTAATGCGGTTCAGTAAAGTCAAGCATTTATTTGACATATGCAGGGTAACACATGTGGGATCATTATGTACAGAGAAATACTTAAGAAATGGCAGGCAACATCTACGTATTTAGCTAAATAAAAAATCAAATAAAAAAACTATCTACAGTTCTAAGAATGAGCAAATGTACCAAGTGTATGTACAGTTCAACAATAAGTTTTTCCCAAAAATGTGTGAAGAGGACTGTGGTAATTAGAATGAATAAAGTGTGGAGTGCCAAAAAAAATATCTATATTACATTACTGTAAAGTATGTAAATTGCAATGTTAAGTTTAGTATGAATTTAATTTTAGGAGTTACTGGTTGAGACGAAGGATGGCTACAAACATTGTTTGTGCATCTGTTTAACTTACTATCAACAGCTACAACAAATGTAATTCACAAACAATGTAGTGGCTGTCATGGAATTGTGCTCTGGTCAAATCTGTTTAATACGCAGTTGTCTGATAAGAAAGAGTACAGCTGAACATTTACTAGGACTCTAAAATGTTTGCAAGACAAGACAGTTTAGAGATTGCTAATTATTCTCCTATGTCACCAGCATCCCCACCTTTGTGTAGGAAGTTTTACTGAATTCTTGCAGGTAGTATAGCGGCCCAATCGCCTTGGCAAAATGCCTCCAGGTCATGCAAAATCTTTGGTCATCTTGCATGAACCGCATGTTTCAGATCTCCACAGAGTGGCTTGATGATATTAAGGTCAGGAGACTGTGATTGCCACTCCAGAAGAATGAATGCCAATTGTCTGCCAGTTTTGTCCGATAAGATGACCTGTATTCATCTTGCCAACAATTCTCACAAGGTTCCCTGTGCCTTTAGAGCTCACCCCCCAAAAACATCAGTGAGCCACCACCATGCTTCACAGTGGGGATGGTATTCTTTTCACTATAGGCCTCGTTTCGTCACTCCAAATTACAGTGTGCCAGAAGCTGTGAGGCGTGTCAAGGTGTTGTCGGGCATATTGTAACCAGGCTTTTTTGTGGCTCTGGTGCAGTAAAGGCTTCTTTATGGCAACTCGACCATGCAGCTAATTTTTGTTCAAGTATCATCGTATTGTGCTCCTTGAAAAAAACACTGGCTTTTTTCAAAGCAGCCTGTTTGTCCCAGGTTACCTGTGGGTTTTTCATTGTATCCCAAACAATTCTTCAGGCACAAAATATTTCTTGGTCTACCTGACCTTGGCTTGGTATGAAGAGATCCCTGAATCTTCCATTTCTTAATAAGTGATTGAACAGTACTGACCAGAATTTGCAAGGCTTTGGATATATTTTTATATTGATTTTCACCTTTTTGCAGTTTCAGTACCTTATTCCGCAGGTCTTTTAACAGTTCTTTTCTGCTCCCCATTGCTTAGTATCTAGACTGCTCAGTGCATCCACATGTAAGCTAACAAACTCATTGACTATTTATACACAGACACTAGTTGCAATTTTAAATGTTACAGGTTTGGGAAATTAACCTATAATTGACATTTTAACCTGTGTGTGTCACCATGTGTGTTTGTAACGAGGCCAAATATTCAAGGGTATGTAAACCTTGATAAGGGCCGTTTGGTTGTTTTCATTTTTCATAATGATTTACAAATTAGCCAAACAACTATGTTATAATTAATGGCTTTATATGATCACTGTTCTTACATTACACAAATATATTTTGCATGAACTGTCATATTGTCAAAATCAATGCCTACATTTTATGATTTCTGCAAGGGAATGCAAACCTGTGAGCAAAACTATATCGTAAGAGGTCAACGTTAAACGTATGAGTATTAGAATTATGATGTATGTTTCTTTTGACATGTGTCCTTACTGTTGCTGGCAGGTAAGATGGCTGACAAATTGCTCCATTGGGAGGGGCCCTGACATCCGCTAATATAAGGGTCCATTGCTAAGGGTCCGTATCTAAGGGTCCATTGCTAAGGGTCCGTACCTAAGGGTCCGTACCTAAGGGTCCGTACCTAAGGGTCCGTACCTAAGGGTCCGTACCTAAGGGTCCGTACCTAAGGGTCCGTACCTAAGGGTCCGTACCTAAGGGTCCGTACCTAAGGGTCCGTACCTAAGGGTCCGTACCTAAGGGTCCGTATCTAAGGGTCCATATCTAAGGGTCCATATCTAAGGGTCCATATCTAAGGGTCCATATCTAAGGGTCCATATCTAAGGGTCTATATCTAGGATAACATCAAAACCTTCCTGCAGTAAACATGTCAGCACTAGATCATGGAGAAGACTGCTGGGAATATCTGGGGGGAGCAGTAAACACACACATGAAAGGACACACACACACACACACACACACACACACACACACACACACACAGCACATCCCTGTATGTGATAGTTACTGGAGCCAAAATGAGGTGACCGACATTCTGCTGTGAGCCACCAGACACACATTACACACACACCGTACAAACACACTACACACACACATAGTATACAAGCACATGTGTGAGAGGGGAGAGACAGAGAGAGACAGACAGATGGAGAGAGAGACAGGGAGAGAAGATGGCGGCTGTAGGTTTAGATGGTCCCCAATAGCAGCTTTAGGGGTTGAGTTCAGGGTAAAACCTATGGAATGGGGTAAGGATTGATGTTCCTATTAGGTCTAGGCATCAACTCTTATGCTTAGGGTTTGGTATTAGGGCTACATGTAGCTTAAGACACAGTTAAAGTCGGGGTTATGTTAAAGTTAGGGATAAGCCTGTTTCATTTATAGGGCAGTACTTTAGTCCAGCGCGTATAGGGGTGCTGTTTGGGACTGTAGCCACTGACTAAGCTGCTGCTGCATCGTCTAAATCAACATTGATCATCTTCAGGCAAAGCTAATAATCAGTGATTCACAGTGGCAGACTGTCCATCTGGCATCTCTGGCAAATATCATATTGTTTGCTTAATTTTCTACTGGGATTGTCTAATATGTTGTGTATGTTGTTTTTTTGGGGGGGTGGCGGGTCTTAAAATAACCTTTGACCTGCTTCAAAGACAAAAATCTGTCTTTTTAGAAATGCTAAATAAGCAGGCCCATCGGTTTGTTACATAATTAACCAAAGGGAACATTCAGATCATAGAAATAGAAAGGATAGAAAAGCCATTGAACTGCTTGGCGTGGTCATTTGATCAGTATACCACAAAATGGCGATTGTTATTAGTTGTCACGATGACAACACGCAAATCAGTTTAATGTGTAAGTAGGCTGCTAGATCTTTGCAATGGAATGGTACACATAAAAATGGCTGCCACTCTGACCATCCTGCTACATTGATTTGAATTGGAATGGTCTTTCTATCCATTCTATTTCTATGGTTCAGATATTTTGACAAATTTATAGCCAATTTCAAATAATAAGTCAATCAACCTTGGTTAAAATGTTGTGTTTTATTGGTATTCAGACCCGGTGAACCATATATGAACACTGCACATGTTGTTTAGGCAGGGGGGGGGTAGTTACGCAAATTAGTAAGTGTACAGTTTCGGAGGAACGTGTGCTCTTCTAGTTACTTTCTGGGGCCTGTACTCTTTACACTTACTCAAGATTTTTTTTAAACAACATACAGGTCCTTCTCAAGAAATTAGCATATTGTGATAAAGTTCATTATTTTCCATAATGTAATGATAAAAATTAAACTTTCATATATTTTAAATTCATTGCACACCAACTGAAATATTTCAGGTCATTTATTGTTTTAATACTGATGATTTTGGCATACAGCTCATGAAAACCCAAAATTCCTATCTCAAAGAATTA
>JACXGM010040728.1:0-10243 GCA_016801145.1 Umbra pygmaea
ACACACACACACACACACACACACACACACACACACACACACACACACACACACACACACACACACACACACACACACACACACACACACACACACACATGCACGCACGCACGCACACGCACACTCACACACACTCGCAGCTTCAACTTCCAGAATAGTGTGTTTTGACAGAACAGTATAAGATGGGACTGTACAGTGACAGAGCAGTGGGAGTTATAGTGTGTTGATATGTTGTGTGCCCAAGCAGCGACAGTCTACTGGGTGGTATAAGAGGTGCCTGAACCTCCTTCAACATATGAGTGAGTGGAGCTTCAGACACCCCAGTCTGCTCTGGGGGTTAAACCTGCTACACAGGACTACACAGATGTAGCGAGGAGACGAGCGACAAAAATGTTGGTGTAAAGAGCCCTCTGGTGGCTGGATGCAAGTTGTACAGCGAGAGGAGAAGGAGAGTACGAGACGGGGAGTTAGTTTAGGCTCGACACTCCACAGGAAAAGTCACGTCCCAACTGTCTGGTTGCCCGCAGCAACCAGACATGATGTCATAGGCAGTTAGGAACTTAGAGATGAATGGGGGTGTGGGAGAAGGGGGGGTGGTCAGTCCAGCCAAGGATTACACTGGGGGTAGAGGGGCCAGAAGAGATGGGTGGGTGGAGTTAGGAGTGGAGCAGGAGGAGTTTGAAACCCCAGTGGATGTGCTAGGAACCAGGGAACCAGGAAGGTGGAGAGGAACCTTCTCTCTGGGGTCCGTCAACAGACAACAGGGTGCAGTTGTGACTCTCTCTGTGTCGGCTTCGGGAACGAGCTCCTGCCAGTGCCAACCCCCACAGGGTTCAGATAGTCTTTAGCAACTTCAAAATACTTGTTAACCTTTGCTTTTTTGGCCTAGATGCGCTGATCTGTGTTCACACTTCGGCATCTTTTCTGTTGAATTGTGCAGGACAAGCTACAACAAGCCGAGATAAGAGGATCAAAAGTTATTTCTATTAATGGTTGAACCCAGGTCGGAATGCCCAACTGCCAACCCTGTAACCCCCCCCCCCCGCGAGTCTTATCAAAGTGTGAAACCTGACCCCAGAACTAGCTAGGTTTAGGGTGTCATGTTACATGTAAACGGGCACAACATTGAGATTAAAAAACACTGACAATGGTGCATTTAACTTACTGGAGACTAAATATTTAAAACATAATTACTTCATTGGCTATATGTCGTCTTCTTTAGGCATATATTGTGTTAAAGAGTTATTGTATATGTAATTGGGTTCCCACTCTAACAGAAAAGTGTTGCCCTCTAGTGATTTATTTGGTGTTTTGCATTACAAAAACAATTGAGTCAACTTGAAGCTTATCTCCAGTGGGCAGATTCTGTATTATATAGATTCCAAGTAGTCAGTCAAATAAGTGAAATAACGATATGTGTTGTTCCTGTTTTTTTGTTATTGTCACTGATTATTTGGGTAAATCACAATTGGGCAGCGGCATTGCTAAAACAACCGATGGGAAATATAGGAAGGGGTTTCCCTATAAGTACACAACATTTAAAAGACGTCAAAAAGACGTCTTTGTTGTTGAAAAGACATTGAATAGAAGTTAAAAAGATGCCTTTGTTGTTGAAAAGACATTGAATAGAAGTCAAAAAGACGTCTTTGTTGTTGAAAAGACATTGAATAGAAGTCAAAAAGACGCCTTTGTTGTTGAAAAGACATTGAATAGAAGTCAAAAAGACGTCTTTGTTGTTGAAAAGACATTGAATAGAAGTCAAAAAGACGTCTTTGTTGTTGAAAAGACATTGAATAGAAGTTAAAAAGATGACTTTGTTGTTGAAAAGACATTGAATAGAAGTCAAAAAGACGTCTTTGTTGTTGAAAAGACATTGAATAGAAGTTAAAAAGACGCCTTTCGAATTATTGTGCTCACTGGGTTAGCTTAGGGTTTGTAAACTCGTTGTAAACTGACAGAAATAAATAATTTCTTCTGTATTTTCTCTTTTTCAGTCTTGGTTTCTCTGACAAGGCCTCCCCTCACATTTAAAATTGTGTCATGAGGAAATGAGAAAGACAACACAACAGAAAGCAACCCAACATTGAAATCCAACAAACTGCTGACACTAAATGTTTGCTCGCCAACCAACACTATCCAACAACACAAAACCCCCTAATTAACCCACAGAGGACTCCCCGTTTCTACGATTGGAACATTCACCACAGAACAACCATGCAAAAGGCTGACAGCTGACCAGTTGGTAGACTGAGAGAACACCAGCCTGTGGAGGAGAAAGAAGAAACAGTCCCGTAAATGTCGGAAAGCAAAATCAAAAAGGCAACCTGACAAATAACTGACCAATTAGTTGTATTCTTTTATTTTTTATTATTTACAATGAAACTCCATGCAATGGCTAGGAGATCCACCCAACACACAACAATGAAAAACAGAAAGCAACCTTATACAGGAAAAGGCTAATTTGGAATATGAGCTCCAGCTACATTTTGTCAGCATGGGTTAACCATCATGCATTTATCCTCAGGCTGCTCTTTGTCCCTGCTCTCTAGACATCTCAACTGACACCCAGGGCCACATTCAGTTTTAAAATGTTCTAGAATGTTGCAGATTTCATGAATAAAACAGGCACAATGTCAAATTCTACAGCAGAGGCATATATGTTCTACATAGAGTATTTCTATATACAATTCCAGAACATTAAACAATCTGAATGCAGCTCAGGTGTCCAGGGTTGCCGTGATACCACACAGAACCACAGCCAACCACATCCAGCTGGACTCACTGTCGCTTTATTCGCTCAGCCCTGAATCCCAACCCACGTCCCTTCTTCCGATTGGCCAAACACGGTGACACCATCCAATGGTGTAACACCATCTGCACTAAATGGCTGGTCTTCGCTTACCCTCTTGTGAAGAGCGATAGCCAATAGCGAGAGCAAGCAGCGAACACACATCAGAAAGACCGTCATTAACACTACCTGTGTGTCTGTTTGTCCCCTCACCTATGCACTATTGAAGCGAATAAGGGACGACAGTTTGCACGTCGTTCAGATTGAGGGGCGAAGCGAGCAAAACCAGAGAGGGCAGCGTAGATGTGTGGTTAATTGACTGCAGTGGTTTTAACAGTACAAAGTAAAAATACAGGGCCTCCATGAGGTGCAGTGGATAAGTTGTTGCCTTGCAGCAGAACTGCCTCACAGTAGCCAGGGTATCCTGGTATGGGCAACTATGCCCACTAGCTATGCTATGGGTGGCACAATTTGGTACACAACTGCCCAGTGTAGATGATTAAGTTGTCACATTAAATTACCTAAGTTGCAGGGTAAAGTAAAAATAAAACAATAAATAAATACTTCACCAGTATATGGCTGTTGCTAATTAATACCTAAATGTACTCTCTTCACCTGGTCATTTAGGTCTCAATTAGGAACTTCTCTCACCTGGTGAACACAGGCATGTACTACTACTTTGTACGTTTACACATCTGGTGGTGACACTGGCGCATAACTCTGGCACCATGGGACACACACACTCACGCATAAGCAATGCTCACACACACACACACACCAGAACACACACATCTAATCATAAAGGATCAGTCACAAGAACATACTGTATTTTCTGTGTATCATTCACAGTAACATAATGCATGCACGGGATCAACATATTAACTTGCTTTCTAATTGTTTGCAGATGTTTTCTTGCATTTTATTTCGTTTGCTGGATTGGTTTTGGTTTTGTCTCACTTGGATTTTTTTGCTTTTGTTTTACCTGCTTCCCTAAGATTTGTTTGTCTTTCTTCAGCTTTTCTCTGCAGAAATCTTTTTTTTAGTAAGACAGACAACTTTTAAATAATAGACAATCGGTCATAACCACCTGTACAGTTACTACAACAACATATGCATCGCTTCACCCTGTTGCCATAGTTACATCACAGTATGGTCCTGAGGAAACCACACAGTCAGAAATTAGTGCACAAACACACCACCATATCAACAAACACACCATCACCTTGATTGAAACACAAAGGAAAACCTTTAGAATATATGATTCTCCAAAATGCCTTTGGTAATGGTTTTTCATTCATTTTTTTAAAATGTGTCCTTTTGAGATTTTTTCTATCGTAAATGTTATTAAATTGTTATATATATTTTATTTTTATCATGACACAATAATTCTAATGACAGAAGTAAAACCTCACAAAATAACTGGACTGCCTGGCTGTGAGCTTTTCATTGGTTAAGAGCTGTTGGCTTCTTCCATTTGCAGGGATATCATTGGCTGAGGGCCAAGAGGCTCTGTAGTAGAACCATATATTGGAACTATTACTATTATTAACAATCTATCAAAGTGCCTCTCTAATCCCTTATCATGCAATTAGTTAAAATTCAGGTTGATGTTTCTTCACGTTATGCTAAAGAATGGTGACAGCATAATTCAGAATAATAATAATAAGATAAAAAGATTTGACATATATATTTATGATTTATTCTCCTTTTTAATTTATACTCAGTTTATCTCATTTGCAGTCTAGTTATTTTTTGAACCCTTGATCCCGAAATTAGTGAGCACACACCTCACTGTCACCACAATAATTGAATATTGGCCTCTCACCTTCCTCAAGTCTACAGCATTCAGCAACAACAAGATGTCCTTGATGCAAAACAGATGAAACATGTCAAAATCGACAATAGAAAAATTGAAGAAAAAAAAGTGTTTGTTTTTTGATGGAAAGTATTATTATTGAATAATGTGTCGATTGAGCCACGTGCAATGCATTGGGTAGATTACTTGTGTTTGTCTGTTAGAGATTTTTAAGAAAAAAAATCTATTTGTTTCAAGTCCGATGTGCTCCTGGACTCTAAACTAAGAGCCATGAAAAATCCTAGTCTTTGTAAGTTGGGGGTATTTGTTTTTATTTTCCTTAGTGTATTTTCCTTTTTTAATGTTTTAAATGTAATCATTTGTTTATAAAAATGTTGGGAGGGGTTGAAGGAAGAAAAAAATATTCTTACAAAACTTCAAAAATGTATATCAACATGAAATTACAAAAAACAGGTGCTTTTCACACACTATAATACATTACACTAAATAATTGATAAAGAACAAAACTAATGAAAATGCCATTATATTTCCTCTCTTGTCAAACTCTACTTCTTCTTTCTCCTGTATGTAATATTGAGTGGGGGTAGATGTTCCTTCCTAGCCTGGTCCCAGATCACTTTGTGTTGTATAACCAGCTCCTATGATCAGTGTGCGACATTGACCATGCGGAGGTGGCATGACGGTACACACTGATGTGGCACCAGCCTAGTTCCCTCTCTATTCCTCTAGTAGGTTGTGAAACAAAAGGCATTTTGGTTCAACCTTTAGATAGGGCGCAGCTGTACTGGAGGCTAATCAATGCCCACCACTTCATTTGATGATTTGCCCAAAGCCAACCTATCCCAGGCACCCCAGCTCAACGGTAACTATAGCTTTAACTACATTTGTATTCAAGCTATCAGCAGAATGTCTTCGTAACATTCAATTTCAGAAGCCCAATGATAGAGACCAAAAGGAAAAATGGCAATTTCGAATGGTATGGATTGCAGCAGCCAGCCGGTCAGTCAGAAGCATAGTGTAGACAAGGTGAGCCTCTACCCACCCCCCTCCTTCAGTCCTCTCCCTCAATCCTCTGTAAATGATTTTTGACTAGTGCTTGTGCTGTAGTGTAGTTTCCCAGCAGTTAAAGGTTGTCCCTTAAAAGTGCCTTTTGTTCACAGACTCCATTTTGTAATCCAGATTGCATCCCTTTTATTCGAAATTGCTTAAGGAAGTGGGCAAGTTGCCCCTGAGTTCCAATCTAGGATCGGTTCAGTGTTCTTTATCCCATTCAGAGGGGACACCATTGATCCACACTCAGTGGGCAACTTCATCCAACATCCACCTTTTAAACTGAATCCCGCTCCGTTGTATCAACCTACTTGTATATTCACTTCCTTTTCAAAAATCCGTATATATATAGTACAAAGCGAAAACTGGTGTGAATTAGTTCTTTACTTTTTATTGATAAATGATCATGACAAAAAAATACTCAAAAGGCAAAAAAACATGTTCTCGTTCCCATCTCTGTCTTGGCTTTTCTTCTTCCCGTCTCCTCTGTCTATCCGTACTTCTCTTGTAGACACTGGAGTAGTCTGTAACTGTGTCCCCTTTCGCCGTCTCTCCCTCCCTACCTTCTGGTGATGGAAGGCAGGGGTTGTTTTAAAAAAGAAATCGGAAACGTTTTGTCTTGAGCAGAATGCAGCTAGCTCACACGTTATTCTTGTCTGTATGGCTTCTTCTTCACATTGTATACCATTACCCATTTTCTTAAGCTTCTCCATTCAAACAGCTAATGTAAGTGAACAAATTACACTGATGGGCTTTTGGGGGTGCCACCTACTGGGGTGGGGGGTAGGGGGTCATGGACTAAGAGGGTAAAGGTCATACGGGGATAAAGTGTTTGGGTTCATTTTTGTACGTTGGGCAGGTGAGCTGCTTGGCTGTGACAGGTAATTTTTTTTCTTTTCTTCATTTGAGTTTTTATGGTATCTATTAGGGTATGATGTCTTCAAGACTCTCTGCTACAAGCACCTTGTAACTGGACTTGTCCTGCATGAGGATGAGAAAAGGGGGTTTGCCACACATACACACACAGCTAGTCCTGTAACAAAATCTTTAAACTAGTGTTAGTCTTTATCTAGTGAAGCCAGCAGCAGTATTAAGCAAACACACTCTAAACCAACCCAGCCTAGATTCAGCATGATCCGTATTTAAAACATCATCTCTCATGGCCCGTGTCTCTCTGCCCCTTTCTTACTGAAGAGAGGTATGACTTAACCATGCTATCACCAAGTGAAACATAGAGAGGTTAGTTTGAATACCAGGTTACAATATAACTACCAACTCACCCCTGTATCATCTCACCGAATGCGGGCCAATCCAATGTTTTTTTTTTCTGTTTCGTTGTGACATTTGTTTTTGCTTTATTGTTTTTGTTTAGTGGAGTCTAGACAGTGTGCCCTTTGACCCCTAACCCCACACCCCTACGTCTCCCTGTCCTCAGCAGAGCCCCACCCATGTCTTTGGCTCTGTATAAGGTGGAAACCAATTCCCTGTTATAGTGCAATTCTATTTTGCTCTATTCACATAGGGTCTTGCTCAAAAGTAGTGCACTATGTAAGGAATAGGGTGCCATTTTGAACGCATACCATGTCTTTGTGTATAAGAAACACCCCCAGAGCTCTTATAGGTGAAATGCATGTGTTAATTAAAGTTTCTTTTCCATAAGAAGAAAAACACAGTTTTTAAAGGGCACCACTGAATAAAAGGCTGTTCTTGACTGTATCCTTTTGATTGTGTCGTGTCTTTATTATGATGACTAGTTAAAAGGACAGTGCTTTATCTTCATGTTTGATGACAAGCTCATTTTCTGAACTGAAATTTGGTGAAGAAATTCTACATTTGGAAGAAAAATAAATGTACTCAGATCGTATGCTCTTCAGCAGTGTTTTTCAACCATCTCCTCAGGGCACACCAGACGTTCCACAGTTTAGTTCTAAAGTAGCTGTTGAACTAGCTCACCATATTCATTAATCAAGGGCCTGATAATTAGCAGATTATTTGAATCAGGTGTGCTAGCTCAGAGATAGATCAAAAACATGGAACAGCTGGTGTTCCCTGGGGAGAGGGTTGAAAAACACTGCTCTATGTTCTTCAACTGACTGGCTACTTGGCTTCCTCTTCTTGTTTGTAGTCAAAATCATGACCTTATGTATTCAGTTCATGCATTCAGTTGGGTATGTAGCTCCATATGCCTATAAATAGCTTTGCTGCCTAGCATGAGAGAAAAACAAACTTTAAAAGGCACCAATTTAAAATGTGTGATGCAGCATTTGGGATTATTAGCGCATTTGTAGTAGACTTCCTTGGCATGACAGTTCCCATTTCAGAGTAATATCTCACTCTACGTCTGCACTATCATTATCAGAAGGGGGCCTGAGCACAACATTCCTAATTAAATGCAAGGGGTTGTTGGCTAAATCTGACCAGACATTTAGTACAGAGGGCTTTGAATGATACCTTAATGTAGTGAATTGTTCCTTTTTACTATCGTGTGGCGTCATTACAGTTACTGCAATGACCCTATTACCATTTCGATAAGAAGCTATACTAAGGCAATAGAAATGGAATGATTAGACGTGCCATTCCAATTCAAATCAATGTAGCGGAATGGTCAGAGCGGCAGCCATTTTGTTGTGTACCATTCCAGTGCAAAGCTCTAGCCATAGACAGTATAAATGAATGGACGAACAGATGCCATTTGACTATGGAGAGCATGTGAAGTCAATTAGAAGCACTTTTTTGGTGGTAGCCGATCTTACTGCGCAGCCTCAAGCTGAGCGTGATGACGTAGATGTGAGGTGAGCAACGTCTCTGAAAGTTGTAATTCTTCTCATAACCGTGCCAAGAGAAATCTTTCCAATCCATCAAAAATGTTGCTGAAATATTTTGTTCTGCTGCTTTTCATGGACACTCTATGGACTTCTCTCTTGACTGTATGCCACCACGTCCCCCCGATTGCCTGTGAGCTTCTCCTGGACTATACGGTAATTTCACTACTGTGTGACCAAGTTGTGTGGTTATGACACAACATGTAGCATATTTTCACAAAAACAGCTGCTACGGGGCCATAACGTGAGATACAAGGTAATGGAGCTTTTTATACATTTTCTTCTTTCTTTAGAAATAAACAATGGACAAATAGAGTATTTAAACGCTTCAGATGTAAATTGATTTGCTGTCAAAATGATCCTAAAATGAATGGGAATCTATGGAATGCTAACGTGAGGTGATAGCCAGGTAGCATCAGAATCCACCTACAGCTGCTTCAACTTCCGGGTCCAAGCCTAACCCCTTGGTTCTAAAAACCTACTTCCGCATTAAACTGATTTGCGGCAAGTCACGGACTCACTAGTTAGTTTTACAGCAGCAACAGAGTAGTCAGCTGCACTAACATATCTCCGTGGCCTTACAGTAGGTAGCGGTAGGTAGTAGTACTGTATGCACCTCTCAGATGTTTGCGATCCGCCATTAAATCAAAGAATATGCCTGACCACAGGGCTAGCAACTGGTTTGGCAAAGTGATGCAAATGCGGAAGTGCCTTAAACATGCATTCTATCTGAATTCCAGCTGGGTCGACATGTGTGGTTGCAAAAGAGGTCGGTTTCTGTAGAAGTCTTTGAGAAAGTCAGCCACTTCTCAATTGATTTATTGCCTCAGTAAACATTTTTATATTGAGTTCATGGTCTCAATCGCTAGTTTTAAGACTTCTATAATACAGAATGATGTGAATTTTTTAATATGGTCTCGTTGATTTAAAAATTGGCAATAAAGCAGGAGGTGTTTTAGGGAGTGGCAATGATGGGATTGACATTGACTGTGCCAGTGGAAGTGTGTAACGTAACGTAGAGCGTAAGCAGCGTTGCCAACTCTCCGCTAACGTTACAGTCAGATACCGCCTCTTGTCTAAAATTGTCACATATGCAAGCAAGATGGCTGCGCTCGTAACGACAAACTTAATGACTCAAATCAGATCTTCACAAACCAATGGGTGACGTCACACATGTTATGTCCAGTACTATATACGATCTATGGGCCTGCCTTGTTGTGTTTTGGAATTGGAGAGTGCTGGATTGAATTGTGTTATAATTCTATCGGTTAAGTCATCAAAATATATTTCATAATATTACAAACTACACTTAGATAAGATTGATAACTTGTCTTGAGAGCTAGACAAGATCTAAATAATCTTCCCTGATAGCTAGCTAAATATCACTTTGAGATAGCAAATTGAAAAAAATAGTGAGTACAGTACCACACACTTTATAACCCCACTGGCGTGTGTTGTCACCGTGACAACTAACAGTCGCCATTTTGTTGTGTACTTCGAATGACCAAGCAAAACAGTTCAATGCGGTTTCTATTGATTCTATTTTTATTACTAAGGCCTACAATTACAACCATGGCCGTAACTACCGTTGAGGACACCGAGGTCATGACCTCGGTATTTTTTTCTAGAAGTGTCGAAAATAGCCAACGAAACAATTATCCTTGCATCAACGGACCGTCACGTGACACGTACTTGCAGATACTGCTGTCATGTCAAAACGAAAGTAGTTGGCTGTAGCGGAGTGTTACCTTAACCAATTAAAGAACG
>JACXGM010040729.1:0-10243 GCA_016801145.1 Umbra pygmaea
GTGTGTGTGTGTGTGTGTGTGTGTGTGTGTGTGTGTGTGTGTGTGTGTGTGTGTGTGTGTGTGTGTGTGTGTGTGTGTGCACTTGCGTGCGTGCGTGCGTGTGTGTATTTGCTCAGGTTTTTTAAGCTCAGGAGTCTGAGTGGGGAGGTGTACCTGTCCTGTATGCCCTGTTACAGCCTCACAGGCAAAGTCCGGAAAGAGTGTTTACGCCTACAGCAGATACAGACCTCTGAATTTGGTACGGTCCACCGCTAGCCAACGTATTAGTACCATCAGCATGAACTACAACACTGTTAGTCCTTCACTGATATCACTGTTTCATTACCAAATGCTCCTTCTCAGAGCACGAAATAGTCAACAGGATAAGTTCTAAGATCTGATCAACAGATTTAAGCATATATACTCTTGAAACAAGTTTTGTATGTTGGCTAAGTGTGTTTTATTTATCTAGTGACGCTCCTCTTTTCCTTGTGGTTCTGTTCTTCTGGGCCTTTCTACTGGTCATTGAGAGATTCAGTAAGTTATGTAGTTAAAAAAAACTGTGGCTATTAGCTGTAAGTGATTTTACACTTCACACCTTAGCATGTTAACAATGTGGTAATGGAATGGTAATTTTGTTTTGTGTGTTGTTTGTTGGGTGTTCAGAACAGGTTCCAAAGTACAGGCCTAAAAACCTACATTCTGATGCAGACACAGAATTCTCAGAGAATGTACCCCCATGCAACAACAAAGAGCCATCAGAAATACCAGCAGTACCCTACTCAGAGACTCCTTCACCAACCAAGGATGGCCCACACGGGTACAGAGTTACAGGATTACACAAAGCAACACATCAAAATACAAAAAGCGAGCAGCAAGAACTCAAACCCTAAGATGAAACATCAACCACATTCAGAATTCACTTTTCATAATTGAAAGGCCTTCTTTGCATTGCTCAACTGCTATTGGCTGGGTTATGATTCTCTAGAGTTCCTGTCTGTCCACCATCCAGATGTCTAGACATACAGACCCAAGAGGGTGAAGAGCATCCCAACTCTACTGTCATCAACATCACCGCCATCCTCAAGTCCTCCCATCACCATGGAGATGAAGACAGCCACTGGGGGCAGCAAAGAGGACAGTGTGACACGTTAGAGAAGGCACTGTATCTACACAATTTTCTGCTTTTATTTTTCAATGAATAATTGGTTAATTATAAAGGATGAAAAACAAAGGAATTCTTAGAATAACTCACACTCACACCTCATTCCATTTATACTGTAGATGCAACAAAAACTGATGAAAATCTGCACAATTACACAAGGTACAGCAGGGTTCACCATGTCAAACGTGATGTTGAAATGAGAGAGTGTGAGATGGGGTGGGGTGTAGTGAGTGAGCATAGAATACCTCCTGTTCATCTGATATCCTGGCACACTAATTTATTAGTCCTTTAAATTTTCCCACCATATAATTTTTAAATCTGTTATGCTATCAATTTATTCCCTTTTGTTTTTTTCATATAAGCACACAAACAACTGCATGTTTTCAGTAAATTAAATCTGTTCAACTGTTTTCACATTCTGGTGGATGACTAAAAAGCACTCAGTCATAGTGTTAACACCAATATTTATGTTGTTAACTAACAAAGTCTTTGTTGGTCCAGGTCAAAGTCTGGAGAATCTGGACTCAGGGGCCCGGGGCAGTGGGGTGAGGAGGCTTGGTCAATCCCTGGGTGTCCCACCAGATGTGCTGTCTAACCTTCATGGCTTCCAGGATCTCTTTCAGTACCTGCGCACTTCCACCTATACCCTTCTGCCACAACTGGCCCAGGCTGCCTCCCTTCTGCCCCGCCCTGAATTAGTTGCTAGGATACACCATGGTCTAATGACCAATCATACAGAGACATCCATGCCTTAGGGAAATGTAGCCTTGCCTACTATGACCTGTGTGAAACACTTTATGGAAAAAAATAACGTAAAGTCTCTCTATTGTATTATGCAGAGATGGTTGTGAGACTACTGGATAATATAATAGTTATACAACTGTCTAAGACTGTGGGAATGCCTGCTTGTTATATGTTTAATTTGGTAAATGTTATTTCAGTTACAACAGATGGAGGAAAGGTTTGTAAAATGTGAGTTTTTGGGGCTAGATACATTCATTACTTGTGGACTAAATTAATCCATTCAATTTATAGCAATTATGAAATACAGCTGAACATATTTATTTTCCATAAGACACAGTGGTATCTTATGTCTGCATAAGGTGTGAATAGTCAGCATTGTAATGTGACCTAGATAGTTGGCTTTGTCATCTCAATCACTGGATGCAAAGCACTAAGCTATAATCCTAAACCATTAAAAACTCTAACCAATAGCATTTAAAATGAAATTAAAGATTATTCACCTATATTGCAAATATAACATTTCTATAGTGTATGGTATCTCACAGCTATAACATCCCACCCTCTACCATGTCCATTATTTGTAGCGGTTTAAGTGTTAAATAACACGGGGCACATCTCTATTATTCAGGGAAATGTAACTGAAACCACAGGGTGGTATTACTCCACAGTTTCCATGTAAAATGAATGAGAGCCCCGCTGGCTAAGGCATGTGAGATGAGCTAGGACAGAGGCTACAGTGTTGGATGGAAAAACAGAGAACAGCGATTAGGAGGGTTGTGGGGTTTTCTTTTTGGAAGGCGTTGGTTCACCACTGCTGCAGATCGATTCATCCTGTAACTTGGTCCTCAGACACTTCAGTTCTTTCCCTAAGGTAAGACATCAATATGGCTATACCTTGCATTCCCTAAACTGCGTCTCTACTGGATTGTAATGACAGAACAATGATTGCGACGCCACTGTTATCTAGTGAACATTAATAGAGTACAGATAAATAATGTTCTGACAGAAATAGTATAATATTTTTGTTCTAATTAAACTTCGTATCAAATAAAAACTGTATGTACACTACCATTACCTGTTGTGTTTTATAGACTTTAAAACATGCAAAATCTTTGATAGGCAACACTATGCTCAAATATATTTTCACGCTAGATGGCGCTATTGTCTATATCGCTTATGTCCCGTTGGCTTGTTTTATTTGGATGTCCACGTAACCGCGTATTATGCGCGCCTCTGGGTGTCAAAAAAATAGAAGGAAAACTTCACAGAAATGGCGGAGGGTGCAACATCACTGAAAGGGTTGCGAACTCAAATTGGTAAGAAATACAATTTGCATAATAATCTGTTAATGTGCTAATGTTATATTTAGCTAGCTAAAGTATTGTACAAAGTAGAAATAGCTAGTGACCGCTCTAGCGGTAGCATAACTGCTAATTTTAAACATGTTGTGGCTAGCTAACTAACCATATCCGCTTACAAAGGAGGGAGTAGTAGAACTGATCACCGGCTTCTGCCTAGTTTAAAAGCTGTCCAAACAACCTAAACTAGGTAACTAAAGATAACTGCATAGTAAAATGCCATTTAAAATACCAGGTAATTTATTTTGCATTATATAGTGTACTTAGGTAGAGTTTAAATTATTTTGTATTTGAATGTCAGAACTATAACTTAAGCGACGGTGAACCGTTAGCTCGGTTAAAGTTTAACGATTGGGTTTAACGTTACCATAGCAGCATCATGACGGGTTGTCACTCATCTTCACTGTACGCGCGCCGTTGCGTCTCGCGCCATACATTGTACTGTAGCTATGTGTGTTAGCTAGTTAGCGTTATCAACAGATAAAAGTTGGTCATGCATTTAACGTAGCTAGTTTACTAGCTATATTATTTATGTATGAACATCAATTCTTAGCACGGTATCCATACAGCTAGATGGCTTAAATTTAATAGTACTTTTCTTTGCAAGTCCAAGGTATACTAGTTATTTAACGTTTACTCTGCTTGCCTACTGTAGCTAGGTAGCTACTGTAGTTAGTATACAGTAGGTAAGTTCCCCTACAGTATTGATGTTCATGCTACCTAGCTAGTTGGACAACATAGTAGATACATTGTAGTTTGTCTTGTTAGAAATCTTTAACTAGTTAGCTTGGCTAAAGTTGAATAAACAGTTTTGTGCATGTAGGTAGATCCTGTCAACTTAGCTAGCTAACTGTAGCCAACTAGTTTTTTTGGTGTGGCATTTACAGTACTGTAATTGATGTAGCTGATCTGTATGTTGACATGTTTTGACCTGGAACTGGGAGGTCACGGGTGGTGTCATGTGTTTTATGTGACGCTTGCTTGCCTACAGAGCTAAGCCAATAAAACATTTCCTCTCATTGAAACCTGACCCACTGGAAAAGTATAACATATTTCAGTCCACAATGTCGTGTAGTATGAGCTTGTGTTGTGAGCGATTGTTGTATCAACAATGTGCTAAAGGTATCTAAAGCTACTAAATGTACTAAATAGCTAACAATGTCTGACCTGGTTTTGAACTAAATTCCAAACAATCACTGAACCAAACACAGCTAGCGATGGATATGACAGTCATGTTACTGCTGGAAGATCATGGTTTGTTTTAATTTAAAATGTTAATTTGGACTGCAGTGCATGTGTTGTACCTTAGGTGGGTGTGAGTTATTTATTGAGGGCAGCAGGGGTGGTGTTGCTAAATGTAGGCCATTACATCTCTTCATCAATTGCTCATTATAGGCAGCTTCCAATGAATTCAGTAGCTTTGAAAAGTTTAATATGATAGGTCTAGTTCATATGTTTTGGCTAGATGGACTGTATATAGTTGTAAATAATCATCAATATGGTCCTTCCACTAAAACGTGCTTGTTGGCCCTCCATAATGGAAGTTATATATGAATTCCATCATGGTGTCCACACCTGGGACAGCCCTTGTTTGAACCCACACACCACCAGCTCAGGTCAGGACACTGTCTTTAGTTAGTGAGACTGGAGCACAACCTGCTGTCATTGCGTGTCATCATCCCAGTGGCTCTGGAAATAGCTGTGGCTTACCTCTGCCTGATTGTGTCCCCAGTAATCTTAGACACAATCTGGTGTGTGTGAGTGTATGCAACGCCTGCGCTCTCATTACAGCTGCGCCGTTGAAGGGTGTCATTATTGGACAACGTGCACACATTTCCCTTCAGGCATCTGTGTTATTGCAGTTCCTGTCAGCCCAGTAACATAGCCAGCTACTGCTACAGATATGTCCCAAAGTAATAAAGCTTCACTTACCTCTTGAATTCAATACATATCTGGTCTGTGACTGGTATTTCTGTGTGTGTGATGCTGGATGGGTGTGTATTTGACTGTTTCATTGTGCTGTGTCTACTGACACCAAGAATTCATCAATCTGAATGTTGCTTTGTGCAGGAGGCCAAGTGCAGCCGTCAGTGTCAGCATTCGTCTCCTACAGCAGTGGCCCACAGTTCTTCCATGATTAACAACTGCACGTGATAAGTTTGAGCGCTGGTATGCCAGCCTCATACTGATATATTGGTGCTCAACGGTGTGCAATACACAGAGCTTTGAAGTTAGCCTAGCCGTTTCCTGGTTGGATACTACTGGTTTTGTTTGTGAGCAGATCTACAGCTGCATGTAAGTGCAGTCTGCCCTGCTTCCTGTTCATCACCAGTGACTGGGCTTTTTGTATAACCATGATTACCGGTAGTTATCCAGGACAGAAGACATGCTTCCTAATGAGGGCGTTTTCTGCCTCCCTAACAGCTCTGCTTAGCGGATGTTTCCCAGCCTTGGTAGCCTAATCAATATGCTATGTTCTGTGAGGTTATAGAGAGCTCTTTCAAAGCTGTTGCAGCTGCTGTACTGTCTGTACCCAGTGTAACTGCATAATAGGATAAGTTGAATACTATAGATTAATCGGTTGAGATGATTCCCATTACTGACATGCAGCTGGTCACTTTGGTACAAAGTGGACACTTTTGGTACATGCAGCTGGTCACTTTGGTTTCTTATATATATATTCATATTCATATTCATATATATATATATATATATCTCTCTTTAGGGGCGCAGATGGCTCAGTGGGTAGGGATTCAGACTTGTAGTCAGAAAAGGTTGCCAGTTCGATTCCCGACTGAGCCAAATGCCGTTGTCCTTGGGCGAGAGACTTTACCCTAATTGCTCCCAGGTCATTGCTGTAAATAAGAAATTGTTCTTAGTCAACTTACCTGGTTAAATAAAGGTTAAAAAAAAAAATCTAGATATAGATATATGGATGGATAGATATAGATAGAAATATATATAGAAATGATTGGCTGAACACAGTGTGAAGTCAGTTTGATATCAGATTGCCACTTTATTATTAATCGTAAGCATCAAATGTCAACTGAGTCAGCCATGCATCCAGGCATCCTCTAACCTTGTGCAATATAGCAGGTCAAAAGTACTCCCTCGTGTTACAATAGCTATTAGATATCTGTCTGCCACAGATTTCACCTGATTTGGTATAATTTCTACAACTAATGTCTAACCATTTGAAATTACTCCTGGTTTTTATTAGTCAGGATTCTTTAGTCATTTTACTTAGCTAAGAAGACTATTTAGTAGGTTAGTAGCTGAGTCTGCTACATCAAACAGCAGTTGATCAGAAATGTGTGTGTGCCTGATATAGGGATGTAGTCAAGTATTTGTGTAATGCTTTTATAAATTTTACACAAAGAGAAGTTAAATGAAAAGTGTTTTAAACATGCTGCTCAATCCTGCTCCTGGAGATCTACCATTGTTCCAAACCTATTTGCACACACAGTTATAATTAGTTAGAGGAAAAGCTTAATCGGTTAGTCACAACTGTGGTTGGAGAGAGAACCTACATGAGGGTAGCTTACAGGAGCTGCCCTGGAGAAAGCAGTGACCTAATGGATTTATTTACCACCATTCACACAGTGACACGGCGTGGTGTTTAAACACTCTGGCTTTGTGCTGTGTCATCCATTCTGCGTCAGATTTTCTGCAACCAGTCAATTCAGGTCTAATATATGCTTATCAATGCAAGTCTCCATAGAGATGGAGGGATGGAAGACTCTCACCCCCCTCTTTGTCAGCCCTCGTCTCTCAGTTTGTAAAAGCAACTGAAGGAAAGCTTTGGTGCATTTCAATGACCTGAAAGCCCAGCCTTTCACTAATATTGACCTAGGAAACATGTTTGGTATCACCTCACGCTATTACTCCCAGTGCACCTAAATTGGGTTTAGTGGAGAAGCCATGGAATTATGTGGGAGGGACCTTCTGAGTGCATAATTTATAATATTATATTGATTTGTTTGCCATTGTAGCTTCTTACCACAAATCTCGTTGTGTTACCTTACCTCAGCGTTTTATGACTGCAATCGTCAATGGCAACGACGTCACAATTATGTTTCCTTACAATTGAACTTGACTCGTGATGCACCCAAACTTGCAGCGCTATAATGACAAATAGCCTATTTCGGTATTTTCCTATTTGCCATATTAGGCCATAGCCATTATGTTCAAAACTGATATGGTAGGCTAGTGAAAGGATGCAAGAGTATACTTAATTCATTTTAGAAATAGCCGAGTGCACCAAGCAGCATGAAATATTGTAATTACCGTAACTAAATTTTGGTGTGAAAGGACAGCTCTACAGCGCAACAATTTCACTTGAATATGCAAGAAAAAAGGGCAAATTTACAAAATGAAATACTTGCAAAACAGCAGCTGCGATGCTATTTAATACCCTGCACAAAAAAAACAATGTACAGTACATGTACATTGTACAAATGAGTACACCGCTGGTGAAAATTAAGATTTGTATCTATTTCTCTGAAAACAGAACTTTTTGCTGAAATTTGACAACTGAGTTCTGTTAAACATTTGCTTTTATTAAGGACATTAAAAGATTGGTCACAAACATAATTGGGATAATACATTTTATTCTAATCAGGTGTTGCAAAAATGAGTACACCCTACAACAAATTCTGAGGCCTCTGATTATTAAGAACAGCACCAACTCATCTGGACATGGAATGAACAAGTTGGTGACATACTGCCATGTCTATTGGAGAATGAGCTCTTTTACTGCCTGGATGCTGGATGGAGAATGATGCTCGATCTGTAATCAGAACTCCCCATAGGTGTTCTATTGAGTTGAGGTCATGTGACGTATTTGGCCACTGAATCACGCTCACCCTGTTCTTCATCAGAAATGCAGCAGTGGCCTTGGATGTATGTTTTGGGTCATTATCATGTTGAAAGAGTGCATGGTGACCCAGGGTGTGGAGAGATGGTAGCATCTTTTCTTTCAGTATTTCAAAGTACATTTGTGAGTTCATGATGCCCTCAATGGAATGCAATTCCCGACACCTGCACCACTCAATACAACCACACAAAGAACACTGCCACCCCCATGCTTTACTGTAGGTACCATGCATTTTTCATTGTACTCTTTCCCCTTGTGATGCAATACAGTTTGGATGAAATTAGTTCCAAAAAGATGAACCTTCGTCTAATCTGACCAAAGTATTGAATCCCAATATTCTTCACTTTTGTCAACATGGGCCCTGGCTAAATGCTTAACAGGCTTTTTGGGCATGGGCTTTAGCAGTGGCTTTCTTTGTGGATAACACCTTTACATGCCACTCCTTTCTAGCATACGCCATATCGTGTCACATGAAACAGTCACCCCAGTTTGGCTTTCTACAGCTTTAGCTAACTGTGATGAACTTGTATGGTGATTTTTTTTTTAAGAACTCTTCTTAGGACAAAATGCTTATCTTGTGATGGTAGCATTTTTCTTTTTGATTTTTTTAAGAACCTTTGCTACTGTATTCTGACTGATTAACAATGCTTTACTAATTGTCTTGTAGCCCGGACTTTTTTTGTGTAAAGCATATACTTTCTTTCTAAGAACGTGACAATTGTCTTCCATGTGGTGTCAATTGTCAGCATAGACTGGGAAGAGATTGTATAGGTTAAATACCACCCTTATTGTCAATTATTTATTTTGCACCTTGGTCTTAAATCACTTTAATAAACTTTCTGTTTTGTTGTTTTGTACTGACTAATCTCATTTGCAACCAGTAAACCAGAGTTGCTGGAACATTTTATTGTATAGGATCCCATAGAAAGTATTGATTCTGAAGAGACACTGATGATTTTCTGAAAATGACGTGCTAGCTTCTGGTTTTGTAAATAAATGTGCATTTATCCGACTGAAAAGATGCAATACTCCGACTACTGCATTCAGTGTGTTGACATAGCATTGTAACATATAAAAAGAAAATGCACAAAGTGATTACAAAACAATTGATTCTCAAATCTGCTCAAGCCGTGACAAAATAATTTCCATACTGTTTGTATTTACACCGCCATG
Organism: Umbra pygmaea; assembly: GCA_016801145.1. Classification (NCBI taxonomy): domain Eukaryota; kingdom Metazoa; phylum Chordata; class Actinopteri; order Esociformes; family Umbridae; genus Umbra; species Umbra pygmaea. The sequence goes on from JACXGM010040729.1 coordinate 9,296, forward strand.
TCTCCAGACTGCAATCGCGCGTTTCTGGATGTGTCATTCAAGATGTCTTGAGCTGGGTGCCTGAGAAACCAGCCCATACCATTGACTTACACTGAGAAACCAGCCCATACCATTGACTTACACTGAAGATTTCCCCTGCAATACACATTTCTCCTGGGCTGTTCATTTGCAAATCCGCAGGTGGGATCTCTCAAGCGCTACCTCCAGAGGTTGCATGGAATTCGAGATGCAAATTTACACAGTACAATTGTGTCTCACCCAGCTCAAACCTATTCAAAAATTGTGTGTGTGTGTGTGTGTGTGTGTGTGTGTGTGTGCGTGTGTGTGTCTCAGGCTCATACCTGTGACTATCATGATGTAGACCAGGGGTGTCAAACCAGATCCACAAAAGGCCTAGTGTCTGCAGGTTTTTGCTTTTACCTTGTACCTGAATGATTGAATGTCACTAATTGGTTAGGAGTTCGCCTCACCTGGCAGTCTACGTCTTAATTGGGCTCTAATTGAAAGGAAAGACCAAAAACCAGCATAAACCCACCGGTTTGACACCTGTGATGTAGACTGTTGTGCCATGCAGTCACTACGGCACGTGGACACTAGGGATGCTCATTTCGGGTAATTTTCCTGACCGACAACCGGAACTCGTTAACCGATTATTAACCGTTAACTGATAAGGTTATAAGATTCAATTGGCTTTAAATAAAAAATTAAATTGACGAGTGTCTGTAACCCGTTAAATATACAAAAAAAAATTTCCACGGATTTGTTTTAATGTCTAAACAGCATACAGAAAAGATCAACAACAGCTGCCGGGTGCACCAGCTTTGCGTACAAGTTCACTGGGGTGCAAAGTCCACACTAAACGATACGATGAAACTATTGTTTCATAAACCTGTGTCGATGTTTGGTTTCACTTTCATTTTCACACACGTAATGTCCACACCAACCAAA
>JACXGM010040730.1:0-10183 GCA_016801145.1 Umbra pygmaea
GTATGCTAATGACACTGATGGGCGTCTGCATTTGGTGGTTACAGGTAGTGTAGAAGGCCTGGCGGTTCCAGTGTTAATGACGATGATTGGTATACTAATGATGCTGAGGGGTGTCAGCAGTTGGTGGTTATAGGGAGTGTGGAAGGCCTGGCTGTTCTAGTGTTAATTAGGGTGATATGTATGCTAACGATACTGATGAGTGTCAGCAGTTGGTGGTTATAGGTAGTGTGGAAGGCCTGGTGGTTCTAGTGTTAATGAGGATGATTCGTATGCTAATGACACTGATGGGCGTCAGCAGTTGGTGGTTATAGGTATTGTGGAAGGCCTTGTGGGTCTAGTGTTAATGAGGGTGATTGGTATGCTAATGTTGCTGATGGGCATCAGCAGTTGGTGGTTATAGGTAGTGTGGAAGGCCTGGTGGTTCTAGTGTTAATGAGGGTGATTCATATGCTAATGATGATGATGGGCATCAGCAGATGGCGGGTATAGGTAGTGTGGAAGGCCTGGAGGTTCTAGTGTGCAGCTACTGATGTTGGAAAATAAACATAGACGGTGTGTTTACTTGAAACTGGTAGCCTCGTGATTCATTCAAAGTTATTGTAAAACACCCTTTTTCCATCTGGTATTTGTTTTGTGGTTGCAACTTACTAGTGAAATATGTTATTGTTATAAGATATAGTTATTACTATATTATTAAATTATTTAATTTTGACCAAATGGCCTTAGCAACCAACAAGCTGTTCTTTAATGTCATTGACTGTTTTTTATTTCTTTCTTAAAAAGTATTGTTTCCGGCACCGTTTTAAAAGTAACGCTTTAGCACCGGTATTGGAAAAAAACATCAACGATACCCAACCCTACAATTTAAAACCAACAAGACTAACTTAGTCTCCCTTAGAGATAGGGTGAGAAGCTCAGTCATCTGTGAGGATCTTCTGAGAGTTCTTTGTGTCGAAAGAAGCCAGTTGAGGTGGTTTGGGCATCTGGTAAGGATGCCCCCCGGGCGCCTCCCTAGGGAGGTTTTCCAGGCACGTCCAGCTGGGAGGAGGCCTCGGGGAAGACCCAGGACTAGGTGGTGAGATTATATCTCCAACCTGGCCTGGGAACGCCTCGGGATCCCCCAGTCGGAGCTGGTTAATGTGGCTTGGGAAAAGGACATTTGTGGTAAGCGGACGATAATGGATGGATGGATGGATGGAGACTGACTTTTCCTACCGGACACGTCTTCACCTACGGTATGTCGTCATCAGACAATGTCAAGGTATTAATGGTGCCAGATTATGTCACCAGGTGGCAAGACCGTCGTACATGTGCCTTTGGTACAGCTGGGCTGAGCGGTCTCGGCAGTCAAAGGTCCTGGCAACATTGGCAAAGCAGCGTGACTGGCGCTGGCCTTCCCCACACTTTGATTTGAAGCTGTGCCCTGGTGAAAGAACTTTCTAATATCCAACTGCTTACCTTTATCTTTGGGGATTTTCGCTTTATCCAATTTTGGGGTGAATCTCCTTTCCGTTAAAAACAGATCTAATTTCTAGCCTAAGTTTTTATGTAAACATCAATTTCAAATTAAACCTACCTATCTACTGTGCAATCAAAGTATGATTTTTAGCAATGTTTTACCATTCTTTAATATTAATCCACTTTCAATGGTTTTGTTTTCTGTTCTGCCTAAGGCATATCATCATTTTTTGAGTTCTGCAATTCTTTATGAGTTATTTAAAACTTAACTGGGGGGCTTGAAAATACATGCCCCATCTAGCCCCCTCATGGTGCTGGCCATGCTGTGATCATCCTTCCTAATGTTCATTCAAGATATAGATGAAATACAAGCAGCATACTATGTTTTCAGACGGTTAATGCACCATGCCAGATTGGCAAAATCCAGGAAGACACAAAGGGCAGGGGTGATGACAAGCACATATCAGTTTTCCTTACTCAAACATGTTCTGAGGGCAGTAAGATTATGATTGGTTCATTCGAATACCCAATCAAAATGGAGAGGAGGTGGAGATGAGGTGGGAGTACAGTAAACTGGAGTGGACAACAAAAAGAAATGCTAGCAGTGGGATGTAGAAAGCCAGTGGTTAGTTAGCCTTTTGGTTATAGCATCTGACTAGTAACCATAAGGTTGTAACATGAAGCCAGCAGTTAGCATTGTGGTTATAGCATCTGACTAACTATAAGGTTGTAACATGAAGCCAGCAGTTAGCCTTGTGGTTATAGCATCTGACTAGTAACCATAAGGTTGTAACATGAAGCCAGCAGTTAGCCCTGTGGTTATAGCATCTGACTAGTTACCATAAGGTTGTAACATGAAGCCAGCAGTTAGCATTGTGGTTATAGCATCTGACTAGTAACCATAAGGTTGTAGCATGAAGCCAGCAGTTAGCATTGTGGTTATAGCATCTGACTAGTAACCATAAGGTTGTAGCATGAAGCCAGCAGTTAGCGTTGTGGTTATAGCATCTGACTAGTAACCGTAAGGTTGTAACATGAAGCCAGCAGTTAGCATTGTGGTTATAGCATCTGATAACCATAAGGTTGTAACATGAAGCCAGCAGTTAGCCTTGTGGTTATAGCATCTGACTAACCATAAGGTTGTAACATAAAGCCAGCAGTTAGCCTTGTGGTTATATCATCTGATAACCATAAGGTTGTAACATGAAGCCAGCAGTTAGCCTTGTGGTTATAGCATCTGATAACCATAAGGTTGTAACATGAAGCCAGCAGTAGCATTGTGGTTATAGCATCTGACTAACCATAAGGTTGTAACATGAAGCCAGTAGTTAGCCTTGTGGTTATAGCATCTGACTAGTAACCATAAAGTTGTAACATGAAGCCAGCAGTTAGCGTTGTGGTTATAGCATCTGATAACCATAAGGTTATATCATCTGACTAGTTACCATAAGGTTGAAACATGAAGCCATCTGACTAATAACCATAAGGTTGCCAGATCAAATCCCAATCTGGCATTGGAATATATATATTTTTTTTACTTTTTACAAAATTAGCTCATCACATAACTAGCTGCATATTAGCTGCAAATGTAATGGATAGTGTTAGGTTAGGGTTAGGTTAAGGTTGAGGTTAGGTTAAGCTAAGGGTTAAGGCTCGGTCAACATGTGTGAATTGAACAGGAAAGTTCATAAGCACAAACATAAGACTTAAATGTTCCTGAACTCCTCCCCGTTTTGATTGGGTATTCACCTGAACCAATCATAATCTTTCTGCCCTCAGAACATGTTTGAGTAAGGAAAGCTGATGATGATCAGTGGCACTTTGCTCTGAGGGGACATAGTTGCTCTGGACTGGGTTTTATATATGGACCCGGTGGAGTATCTTAGGGCCCTTTACCACTCAATGTGGTTGTGTTTGTGTGTGTGTTTGTATGGGTCTTATCATGGTTCATTACACTGTCAGGCCGTGTGTGTGCTCTCTAGTCATGGTTCACTACACTGTCAGGCCGTGTGTGTGCTCTCTAGTCATGGTTCATTACACTGTCAGGCCGTGTGTGTGCTCTCTAGTCATGGTTCATTACACTGTCAGGCCGTGTGTGTGCTCTCTAGTCATGGTTCACTACACTGTCAGGCCGTGTGTGTGCTCTCTAGTCATGGTTCACTGGCAGATGAGACACTAGAGGTCTGGGCTAATCACCTGCACTGCTAAAACACTGTGAGCCATCACACTCACAGACACACACACTAACACAATATGCAGAGATATCATGCCAAATCAACTTCAAGATGAGAAGTTTGTACTGGCAGATACAACTTCTATATATGCCTTCACAACAAGTCACTCAATATAATTGTGAGCACTGATATAAATAAGTTTAAAATTAAGAAAGCTCCATGTTGTCATCAATCACACTTTATTTACACTTTATCATTCCTTTTCCAATTGTGTCCACTTCTTAATTATTGCCCTGGTAAATGATTTTAAACGTGCAATATGTAATTTTTGGCCACCAGGGGGCTCTCAATCAAAACAATAGCAAAAGATGTACTTGGATGACGTCGGGAGGTTGCGTGGGATCATGGGCTTTGTTATCGTCGTCAATGACAACCTTCCAATCTAGCGTCTCCGGCAGAAAAAAATGTTCACTGACAAAGTAATGTATTGTTAAAAATATTATAACTTTATTCACATTATGTTTGGCGGTTCCCTGGAACTTAGAGCAACTATATTATATGACGTCATTGACGGGCGACAAAAAGAAACGTCCCGTGTCTTCAAATAAAATTTCAAATTTCTCTGGATTTGAAAGTTGGTGGAAACATTTAGGATAATGTAAGTACACAACTAAGAAATATATATAATATATGTATAGTGATGTTTTCTTTCAATGCAAAGTATGTATTTTGTTGTTGTTTTGATTGATTTTACATATTGTACCTTTAAAGGGCATCATATACCAACACTAAAAGGTTTCTGCCTTCTCAATGAAGTAACAATGTGAACAAAAAACCCAGAGTTAGCTGACACAAGGGGTTCAGACCAAGCATCTGTCTGGCCTGTGTGTGAAGGGTGTATAAAGAGAAGAGGAGCTTGCCTAGAACCAAGCTCTGGGGGACACCAGTAATGACATCCTACGGAGCTGTCTAATCCTTTACAATTCACTTGGTTGAGTACAGGGGTTTCCAAAACCTGACACAGCCATGCCTAAGAGAGTGCAGTGGGGAAACTAATCTTAACAGTGGAAACATGGTGGAGGTTCTCGAAAGTGGATACATGGTGGAGGATCTCAAAATTGGATACATGGTGGAGGATCTCAACAGTGGATACAAGGTGGAGGATCTTAATAGTAGATACATGGTGGAGGACCTTAACAGTGGATACATGGTGGAGGATCTCAAAAGTGGATACATGGTGGAGGATCTCAAAATTGGATACATGGTGGAGGATCTCAACATTGGATACAAGGTGGAGGATCTTAATAGTAGATACATGGTGGAGGACCTTAATGGTGGATTCAAGGTTGAGGACTTTAACAGTGGATACATCGTGGAGGATCTCAACAGTGGATACAAGGTGGATGATCTCAACAGTAGATACAAGGTGAATGATCTCAACAGAGGATATAAGGTAGAGGATCTTAACAGTGGATACATGGTGGAGTCTATCAATCGTGTATACAAGGTTGAGGATCTCAACAGTGGATACATGGTGGAGGATCTTAACAGTGGATAGAAGGTGGAGGATCTTAATAGGAGATACATGGTGGAGGATCTTAACAGTGGATATATGGTGGACAGTGTTGGGTAAAGTAGCTTGTACAGTTACTTTCCAGCTACTTGCTGAGTTCACATGTTTTGGGAGGCCCCTTATTAAGACAAAATGATCAGGTAAATGGAGTTAATATCCTACTGGTGACCATGATTGATATTTTCTTTACTCTTTTTATTTGTTTTATAGGTTACTTTTAAGATATGAACTCCCTTTCCCTGAAAAGTTTGTCTTACTTAGGGACTTCCCAAAACTCGTGAACTCAACCGGTAAGTGGAATGTAACTGAAAAGTAGCTTTACCCAACACTGATGGTGGAGGATCTCAACAGTGGATGCAAGGTGGAGGATCTCAACAGTGGATGCAAGGGGGAGGATCTCAACAGTGGAAACATGGTGGAGGATCTTAATAGTACATACGTGGTGGAGGATCTCAACAGTGGACACATAGTAGAGGATCTCAACAGTAGATACATGGTGGAGGATCTCAACAGTAGATACATGGTGGAGGATCTCAACAGTAGAAACATGGTGGAGGATCTCAACAGTAGAAACATAGTGGAGGATCTCAACAGTAGACACATAGTGGAGGATCTCAACAGTAGATACATGGTGGAGGATCTCAACAGTGGACACATAGTGGAGGATCTCAACAGTAGATACATGGTGGAGGATCTCAACAGTAGATACATGGTGGAGGATCTCAACAGTAGACACATAGTGGAGGATCTCAACAGTAGATACATGGTGGAGGATCTCAACAGTAGATACATGGTGGAGGATCTCAACAGTAGAAACATAGTGGAGGATCTCAACAGTAGACACATAGTGGAGGATCTCAACAGTAGATACATGGTGGAGGATCTCAACAGTAGATACATGGTGGAGGATCTCAACAGTAGATACATGGTGGAGGATCTCAACAGTAGAAACATAGTGGAGGATCTCAACAGGAGACACATAGTGGAGGATCTCAACAGTAGATACATGGTGGAGGATCTCAACAGTGGACACATAGTGGAGGATCTCAACAGTAGATACATAGTGGAGGATCTCAACAGTAGATACATAGTGGAGGATCTCAACAGTAGATACATAGTGGAGGATCTCAACAGTAGATACATGGTGGAAGATCTCAACAGTAGATACAAATGCCTAAGTCACGTAAGTTAGGGTGTTGTGTTGGACAAAACAACAAATATTTTGAAGTTAACCGTTCAGGATTTGTTCTAGTAACTTATCAATTAAAATTCAGATGCTCTAAACACATTTCTTCCTGCCATCCTGGAATGAGAAATAAGGCTATCGGCCAATCTACTTAAGTTGTCTAAAAGCCTGAATGTAAAGCTGTTAATTATGATGAAAATAATGAGAAAGTTAGTCAGAGACGGAGCTCAGCCAGATGTACTATAGATGTACTGTAGATGTGTTGCAGATATACTGTAGATGTGTTGTAGATATACTGTAGATGTGTTGTAGATGTACTGTAGATGTGTTGTAGATGTACTGTAGATGTGTTGTAGATGTACTGTAGATGTGTTGTAGATGTACTGTAGATGTGTTGTAGATATACTGTAGATGCGTTGTAGATGTACTGTAGATGTGTTGTAGATGTACTGTAGATGTGTTGTAGATGTACTGTAGATGTGTTGTATATGTACTGTAGATGTGTTGTAGATGTACTGTAGATGTACTAAAGATGTACTATAGATGTACTGTAGATGTGTTATAGATGTACTGTAGATATGTTGTAAGTGTAATGTATATGTACTACAGATGTACTGTAGATGTACTGTAGATGTGTTGTAGATGTACTGTAGATGTACTAAAGATGTACTATAGATGTACTGTAGATGTGTTGTAGATGTACTGTGGATGTACTATATATGTACTGTAGATGTGTTGTTGGTGTACTGTATATGTACTATAGATGTACTGTAGATGTGTTGTAGATGTACTTTAGATGTACTAAAGATGTACTATAGATGTACTTTAGATGTGTTGTAGATGTACTTTAGATGTGTTGTAGATGTACTGTAGATGTACTGTAGATGTGTTGTAGATGTACTGTAGATGTACTAAAGATGTACTATAGATGTACTGTAGATGTACTATAGATGTGTTGTAGATGTACTGTGGATGTGTTGTAGGTGTAATATATATGTACTACAGATGTACTGTAGATGTGTTGTAGATGTACTGTAGATGTGTTGTAGGTGTACTGTATATGTACTATAGATGTACTGTAGATGTGTTGTAGATATACTGTAGATGTGTTGTAGATGTACTCTAGATGTGTTGTAGAAGTACTGTGGTCAGGTGTGTGGGTGTGTGTTCAGACAGTGTGGGTGTGTGTTCAGACAGTGTGGGTGTGTGGTCAGACGATGTGCGTGTGTGGTCTGACGGTATAGGTGTGGGTGTGTGGCCAGGCAGTGTGAGTGTGTGGTCTGACAGTATGGGTGTGTGGTCTGATGGTGTGGGTGTGTGGCCAGGCTCTGCCATTAAATGGATTTAGGGATCAATAACCAATATGGATTGATTCATACAGGCTTTAGGATGCTGCAGACCTAGGCAGTAAACTACAATATACAGTATATTATGTAGGCAGTATACTAGAATATATATTATGTAGGCAGTATAGAGTCTCACTTATGACAGAAGGAAGGCAATCAAGAAAGAAGTGAAGTTTCCTCTTTCTACCCCTAGTACATAGCCCCAGCCAAGCCCCTGGGGTGAGATTGTGTTTAAGGGAGGCTCAAGGGGGAATTTTAAAGACCAATTAGCCCACCGTGTTATCAGATGAGCTCATTGCAATCTCGACCCTTCGTGGATCATGTGGCACAGTGGTTAAAGATCATAAATTTACTACGTAACTACTGCAATCTGGTCAAACACAGGACAAGAAACTTGTGTAAAACCACAGCCCATATTTCTTTTCTAAACCTACTTTACTCTAAAGCACCCATAGATGATAAAGTTGCAGTCACTCGAGCGCTATTCACAACCTGCCAACCAAGCAGCTGTTAATGGCTTCCTTTTTCTGCCCCGTCCAGGTAGTGTAACCACCGTTTCCTTAACTTTGAACTTGCAAACTATGCTTCCAACGGTGTCTCTGGGAACATACAGTGCCTTCACTATCTTTTTGTGTCCTCTTCCTTTTGTGAAGGGAGATGATCTCTTAGTGTGGTGTTGGAGCTACAGGTCCAGTTTTTTTTCCAATTCTTGCTGTAGTTCTTTTGCAGTCACTCAAGGGTTTTTCACAACCTGCCATCGCAGAAATCTGGTGCAGTCATTGATAGGCAAGGCAAGGCAAGTTTATTTATGTAGCACATTTCATACACAATGGCAATTCAAGATGCTTTACATGAACAGGAAAACATAAAAATATAAAAAAGATTAAAGATAAAATTAAAGCAATTAAAATGAAAAGGAAAAAAACAATTAGAACAAATAGTACAGTTAAGAAGTAAAAGAGACTGAATGAACCATATAAAATATAGTGCAATCAGTTCGGACTTAGCACAGTGTTCATTCAGTAAAGGCGTAGCTAAACAGATGTATTTTGAGTCTGGATTTAAAGGTGACTACTGTTGGAGCACATCTGATCTCCTCTGGGAGCTGGTTCCAGCTGCGGCTGGCATAGTAGCTAAAAGCAGATTCTCTGCGTTTGGTCTGAATCCTTGGTATCTCTAGCTGATGTAATCCTGATGATCTGAGTGGTCTGCTGGGTTTATATTCAATGAGCATATCTGCAATGTATTTAGGTCCTAGGTCATTGAGTGATTTATATACTGTAATGTTTCTTATTTTATAAGAAAAAGGAATCAAACACTCGTGGGGCTTCAAGCTAGCCAGGCTAGTTCTTTATTCCACTTACGTCTTGTTCTACTCCCTATTTCGGGCACTCTCTTTAGCTGTAACCAACACTGCCACCTATTGGTTGTTAACAACAATACCTAGGCTATTCAACTATCAGTACATCCCCTCTCTAAGTCATGTTATTTATGGCAACTAAATCAACTTCATATATTTCCATATAACATTATATAACATTTGTTCACCATATATTTCCAAATAACATTTGTTCACCATATATATTTCCATATAACATTTGTTCACCATATATATTTCCATATAACATTTGTTCACCATATATTTCCATCTAACATTTGTTCATGATCTATTTCCATATAACATTTGTTCATTATCTATTTCCATATAACATTTGTTCACTATCCCACCTTTCAATGAAACAAAACTGTAGTGGGGAGTAAAAGGATACAATTAATGTGCACTTATGAAGTTGAAGCATTAATAATTAATGTATTTCCTTTTCTCCCATTGCAATAGTCTGGGTTAAGAACGGAGAAATGCTTAATAAATGCGTACAGAGGATTGATAGTATAGACGTTGTTGATATTTCCTATCTAACCATCTGAAATCACAAATGATCATTTATCCGTGTGTAAACAGCTACGGAAAGAAATACTACAGCGACCCGGGAAACTAACGCGTTGCCCGCGAGTCAGACAAAGGTGCATAAGCTACCTAGCTTGAAACTGTGTGCGTAATAACAGCTGAAACATAGGAGCAGACCGCAACCAGATAACTTACATTAAATACTATCCCATTAATCCTCCACCGGAGAATGTTCTGGGAAATGATTTAGAATGTCTATGACAGAACTTAGTAAATGAATAATATTTAATTCCAATTAAAGCGCATCAAAGTACAACTTTTTAACCGGACACAGAATTACCCAATTATACCAAGAAATTACATGTCGCTTACACTTCTAAATATGATCTAAGATCTAAGCATGTCTTATGCGGTACAGTCTATCTAATACAACATTTATCCAACACATTTGCTATGGCACACTCAGACGTGTCGCCAGGAGAGTCGTTACAGAAATCTCATCAGTTTAACCTTAAACAAAGACTTATATTTCCCTTCGAG
>JACXGM010040731.1:0-10242 GCA_016801145.1 Umbra pygmaea
TATATGATCAGGATGCCTGTGAACACAGCCCTGCTCTATATGATCAGGATGCCTGTGAACACAGCCTTGCTTTATATGATCAGGATGCCTGTGAACGCAGCCCTGCTTTATATGATCAGGATGCCTGTGAACACAGCCCTGCTTAATATGATCATGATGCCTGTGAACACAGCCCTGCTCTATATGATCATGATGCCTGTGAACACAGCCCTGCTTAATATGATCAGGATGCCCGTGAACACAGCCCTGCTTAATATGATCATGATGCCTGTGAACGCAGCCCTGCTCTATATGATCAGCTTGACCAAATAGCCTCAAGCTGACAGACAGCACACCATATGTCAGTACTACCCCCCCACACCTTCCCCCAGCATGCTCTGCTACACCACCGACCCCTGGTCTGTCCTGCTGCAACCAGGAGAGAGAGAGAGAGAGAGAGAGAGAGAGAGAGAGAGAGAGAGAGAGAGAGAGAGAGAGAGAGAGAGAGAGAGAGAGAGAGAGAGAGAGAGAGAGAGAGAGAGAGAGAGAGAGAGTGACAGTGCTGCTCCCCAGATGCACATCGTTGTGCAGGGACCAGGCCAGTCCATCACAAAGACAACAGGACAAAAGACTTCACAATTTCAACCACACACACGGGGGGGAGGCGCTACAGCACAACACAGAACCTGCTGGCGCTGCAACACACAGATCACACGGAGAAGAGATAGTGAAACAGGGAAGAGTGATAGAGAGGGGGAAAGCTGGACGGTGGGCTGCCCTCCACCACAGAGTGAGAAAGAGAGAGAGAGAGAGAGAGAGCAGTGGCCCACTTGAAGGAGCAGAGAAGTGCGGGGGAGGAAATAGGGCAGCCTGTGTCAGTGTCTCCCTCAGCGGGGCGAGAGGAAACGTCCAGAGGAGACAGACAGACAGACCAGGAGGGAGGGAGAGTGGTGAGCTAGCAAGCAGACAGGCTCCAGGATCAACAGCGCTCAGCTAAACATGGAGCACTGAGACTGCTCCGTCCTCGCCCGCCACGGTCGTTCCCGTGAATGCTGACAGGATGGCTGGTGAGTGTTCCTCCTCGAGACTCTGTTGTCCCTCTGATGGCTACCTCAGTGGGTTATCGCGGCTTAACAAGCTGCGTTCTATGCAAATGGGTCTGCAGGGACGGGCTGCGTTTCCATGCAGCCTAGGCTTGGTGGGCTTCGCTTCACCATATCGGTCTATAGATTAAGGGTGTTCCTTGAGTTTGGATAAAAGGCGTTTGTCTCTCGGTTGGCTCGATTCATCTGGCTGCCCTTTGCATTTCCGGCATCACAATTTCAATTTTGAATAATTGCTTGCCAGTCGCAAGCTGCTAGTAGCCACTAAGTCATTTGCATTTAGCCTGCAGCGCAGCGTCCTTTTGTCAGAATATACAAGTGTTGTTTTGTCTAATGACATCTGAAGAATGCCCTCCACCCCTGCATTCATCATGTCTCTCAGATTAGCAGTGGTTTAAAATGTCTTAAGGCATCAAAACACAAGTGTTCACAGTTGGGGGGGAGGGTTGCACATGGCAAAGCTGGTGGTGTGTGGTTTGTTGGGAAGAGGCCAGGTGATCTAAGATAAAATATGATCTAAGATTCTGAAAGGCAGCCACAGATGTGTCGCCGTTCTGAAAGGCTTTAAATATTCACTAGGGACAGGGTTATCGCTTGGGATGTGCAGGCTTGCAACACTTGGCATTAGTGTGCATATTCATAGGGAGAGTGGGGGGATGTTCTGTCAAGGAGATCTGTGTGGATTATCAGCTTGTGCGCATGTGAGGGCTGGGAACGTGGACCATGGAGCCTTTAGTCCAGACCACCACTGCACCACCTCCGTCCAGGAGGTTTGTGTGAATGCAAGTCCAGAGGTTGCGGAACAAGCGAATGTAGAACGCTAATAGTTTTTGTTGTGGAATTGTTACCCCCTAAAAAAAGAGATTTTGATATTCCTGCCCACATCTCTCCTTCTCTTATATGGTCATGTGCAAAAGTTTAGGCACCCCTGACAATTTCCATGATTTTCATTTATAAATAATTGTGTGTTTGGATCAGCAATTTCATTTTGATTTATCAAATACCTGAAAGACAGTAATATTTAGGTAGTGAAATGAGGTTAATTGGATTAACAGAAAATGTGCAATTAGACAAGTGCATACACTTCCGTCACATCTTATTTTTTGAAGCCATCAGACATCTTAGAAGTCTCTAATACATGGTTGCCAATAGGAAGCACAAACACGTCATAAGGTTTCTAATAGAGTGTGATGCAGTCCCTGGCGCAGCACAGATTTTGAACATGGAGCATATGTTTTAGAAGGCTGTTTAGCCTTGTGGAATGATTTATTCTTGCATTTCACATCCAACAAATGTTATTTGTAAGAAACAGCAATGATTAATACTGAAGTAAAAACTGGTTCTTGTGGTGGCAGCAATGCTGAGGTTATAGTCACATATACCGGTACATAAATAAAACAACTCAAACATTAAACTGGACCAAGTCTGCACAATTACAATGACCACTAACATTTTACAGTGGGTTATCCTGCAGGCTTGCAGTGTGCTACCTTACTCTAGCCCCTTTTCTTTTAAAATGTTCTTTTTCCAGAGTATTACGGTACATGGTAAGCTGCTTTGACAAAGAGGCTTGCTGGTCTCATGCACTGGACATCCTTGTGGATATTACATAATCTAAAGTCTCTAAACTAGAAAAACGCTAGTTCACTGATTAAACAGAATAGTTTCCTTTTCTAAGACCCATTCTGTCATATTGCCTGTGTTTGTTGTGTACAAATACTGTGAAATAGACCTGAATAATCTTCCAAATAGGTACAGTACGTGTTTGGATGCTTGCTAGCCTGTTGATGGCTCATTTAGGATATCTTGTATCGACCAATATTGATCTTTGTACCATGAACAGGAGCAGGCCTGGTTTACTTTGCACAAAACAATCCTTTTGACAAATGCAGTCCAACACCCAGGAGATAAGAAAACGTTAGGTTTTGCTCTAACAAAGTCACTAGTTTAAACACAGTGACATGCTGTTCGACATCTTTTGAAACTCTGGTGTCAGTATTATTTTACCTGTTTTCCAACTTCTGAATCTGACGTTATTGACGTGGACCTCTGTTTATGTGCCATCTGGCTTGTTAGGACTAGAAAGCGCTAACAATACAACCACGCTAACAAATACTGCCTGTATGTTTGCTTTTTACTACACAAAAACATGCTTTTTCAGCTTGTTATGTAGTGGGACATTTTTGCTCTGATGTTTACTTTTCTGAACTGCAGTCCTTTGGGAGGCAGGTTTCCTGTTGTTTGGGAGTGTTAAGTGTTTGAAGCATTTTGGTGACCAGTATAAACAACTCTGAACTGATATCTGAAATATAACTATAAATAGGCTGATGAACACAACATCTGCTAGACATCTGTTAAAACTACTGTATCCATTACACCTATATTGCATTTTCATTTTTTTACTTTAATGGATTACAACTGTGCAGCAGATGGTGGAGGGTGTGGTAGAAGAATCAAATAAACCACTTACTGTGTTGCTGTACATTTAATGTGGTAGTTTGAATTCAATGCAGACCTACCTACAGTACTCCATAGTCCTGCTTGTGCTGCCAAAGGAATACTGTCCTTTCTTAAGGATGAGTATGCTTCATTTTTTTTCATAGATTAATATATATAATTAACCTACAGTATATATAATTAAATATGTAGGCCAAATTCGACTCTGCCACTGCACCAAAGCAGACAGTCCATACATCCCACTACTACGAGATCTGCCCAGTGTCCAGTTTTTGACTTTGTCTTCATATTAAACAGTTTGTCCAGAGCTGCAAACACACAGATCTATTTATTTTCTTTGGCCCAGACACCGTTATATTTTGAAATCAGGTGGAAGTAGATTCCATCAGTTTTGGATGCAGGCTGCCTACAAAGCACGAGTCGGCTTAAAATCAAAGTGATGTAATTATCACAAGTAAGTAAAGAGTAGAATTCTGTGATTTCACGTCTAAGTAATTGGTTTTGATAAAAAGGCTTTATCTCCAATGACAAGTAGGTTAAAAAAGTACATTTCATGATGGTTTCTAGCTTGTGAACCATGAGCCACTCACTGTTGACAACATGGCCGAGAGGCATGTTGCTGTTTGATTTGAGAAGGGTGCTCTTCACAGACCACTTGGCTTCGCATGACCCCAGGTAAAACACGCTTTGCCTAATAGAGCTGTCTTACTGTCCTGCCAGCAATGTTAACCAAAGCAATTGAAGCAAATGATTGGTCTAGTTATGTAAGGGATCCAGGGGATTGGATAAGCGATTTTAAGAAACGCCTCTGAAGATTTGATTGGAGCAGCAGACTGCTGAGTTTATAAAACGGTCAAAGCGGTTTTCAAGAGAAAGGTATTTTGCTTTTACTCCGATGACTGTTGTAGATGTCTTCCTTTTGACAGCATGTACTGATGTCACGTGGTGTATTTCAACCCACACTTTCATCAGGGTGCACTTTTTGCTATGTGCTCAAATACATGGGATGAATTTGCTACTGTGCTTCCCCATGGCACCTCTTCCCAAAATAGCCAGTGTAATATTTGCATATCAGAGCACCTTCAGCAAGTGTATTAAAGTGATTTCTCTAAGAGACATACAGTACGACACACAAAGGAGTAATCTGGCAGAATTCTATGGCAGCTTTAAAAAATAGGACTCAACCCAATGGTACTATTCTGTTCTAGTGTTTTGCTGTCATTGTTAAGCATGAGGCATAAAAATTCTCAAACCAAATTTTTAAGTATGTGCAGTCTTTGATTTTTGGCTACTGGTTTTAAAGGTGGCACTGTTAAGCCAAAACGGGTCCCTGAAAATTTAGCAATATGTCATATATGCCCCATGGCAATAAAACACTTTCAAACCTAAATATTGATTTTACTTATTTTATATACAATATACATTATAAAGTATAGACATTCTATTTGCAGAAGACATCCTATTTGCCTTCTCTGGCTATTTCACCACCCAGAGAACTGCATAAAATAGCCTATATCTATTGTGATAACACAGCTTTATGAGAAGATAATGAGACAGAAATAAATACAATGGGCAATGGGTCAAAGCCGGAAGTATAAGGCCATGTAAGTCAAATGAAAGATTAAGCCTGAAAACATTTAATTGTTGCTTTTTATTTTTCTTCCATTTTCTCCTCTCCCAATTGTTGTTGTCCAAGTTTTACCCACTAACCCTGCTACGTTGGCAGCTCTGCAACCCCAAATCGAAGGGTGCTCACATTTTTCATCCAACCACATGTTGCCGAGATGGCCGATTCTTTCCACACTGCTCATCCAACACGGAAGCCTTTAATCAGTTCATGTACGGGATGATTAGGCTCACCAACTGTACCTCTGCAATTGTCACGATCTGCACACAGGATGTCGCTGGAGAGCGACGTGACAAGGTAGATAATCTGATTTATCTGTCCCACATACCGGGCAGCGATATGCCAATTGGCACTGTTTTGTGCTGGTTGCAAAGTCAGGCTCGACAATGTCAAATAGTTTTCAGAACACTAAACATGCAAATTCTAAAAGAACCTGAAAACATCGTTTTGGAGACTGTGTTGATTGAGTTAAACAGATGTTTGTTGTTAATTTATCAATTTCTAGTTTGTAAACATATTGTGTAATTTTAAACTGTGGGTGTATTTGTAGAAAATTAAGAGAAAATCCCCAGTGTCTCTGGCTTTACTATTCATTGGTGTGTGTTTGTGTAAAATTTACATTTATTTTTTATTCCATAAACTAATGACAACATTTCTTCCAAATTCCCATAAAAAATATTGTCAGAGCATTTATTTGCAGAAGATGTACTGGTCAAAATGCTGAATAATGCAAACAAAATAAGTTCATATTCATTTCTCAAAAACCTATATATGGTAGTGGAATAATAATAATAATACTTATTAAATAATAATAATTAAAAAAATAAATAATTGGGTTTCACTTCCATGTGTTCCACCAGTGATTCACATTGATGTTGGGTGACTTTAAGACACTACTGGTATAAATATTCAAGCAGCTCTGCGTTGTTTGATGGCTTGTAACCATCCATCTTCCTCTTCATCACATTCCAGAGGTTTTCAATTTGGTCGATTTAAGTAAATTTGCAGGGGTCTTTTAATTTATTTTAGAGCTGTATATGTCATGTGTTTTGGTAATATACAGTTGTGCACAAGTGTGCATACCCTTGGAGAATTGGTACCAAAATAGATGGATTTCTTAATTTTTTTTAATAGATTTTTAAAGAAAATATGAGTGAACAGGCAAAACTATTTGTTTATGTTTCTCATGGGATTCATATTTAACTGTAGGTCATAACAGAATGGCACAATCATAAAACAAAACATGGCAACAAAGAAAACAATGAAATGACCCCTGTTCAAAAGTCTGCATACCCTCAGTTCTCAATACGGTGTATTGCCCCCTTTAGCATCAATGACAGCATGCAGTCATTTGTGATAGTTGTCTATGAGGTCCTGAATTATTGCAGGTGGAATATGCCTATTTGTCTTGTCATGCAAAGTCCTAGGTCATCTTGCTTGAACTCTCCTCAGAGTAGCTCGATGATATTGAGGTCAGGAGACTGTGATGGCCACTCCAGAACCTTCACCTTTATCTTCTGTAACCACTGGAGGGTCAACTTAGACTTGTGCTTAGGGTCATTGTTGTGCTGGAAAGTCCAAGAGCGTCCCATGCACAGCTTTAGTACAGAAGAATGCAAATTGTCTGCCAGTATTGTCAGATAACATGCTGCATTCATCTTGCCATCAGTGAGCCACCACCATGCTTCATAGTGGGGATGGTATTCTTTTCAATATAGGCCTTGTTGACCCCTCTCCAAAAAGCGCTTATGGTTGTGACCATAAAACTTTATTTTGGCCAGATGCTGTGAGGCTTGTCAAGGTGTTGTCGGGCATATTGTAACCAGTCTTTTTAGTGGCACTGGTGCAGTAAAGGCTTCTTTCTGGCAACTCGACCATGCAGCTCATTTTTGTTCAAGTATCGTCGTATTGTGCTTCTTGATACAACCACACCGTCTTTTTCCAGAGCAGCATGCATGTCTCCCGAGGATACTTACGGGTTTATCTTTGTATCCCGAACAATTCTTCTGTCCGTTTTGACTGAAATCTTTCTTGGTCTACCTGACCTTGGCTTGGTATCAAGAGATCTGTGAATCTTCCACTTCTTAATAAGTGGTGAAACAGTACTGACTGGCATTTGCAAGGCTTTGAATATCTTTTTATATCCATTTCTAACTTTATGCAGTTCCTGTATTTTATTACACAGGTCTTTTGACAGGTCTTTTCTGCTCCCCATGACTCAGTATAAACCTGCTCAGTGCATCCACGTGAGAGCAAACAAACTCTTTGACTATTTCTACACAGACACTAATTGCAATTTCAAATGCCACAGGTGTGGGAAACTAACCTTTAATTGCAATTTTAACCTGTATGTCAACTTGTGTGTCTGTAACAAGGCCAAACATTCAAAGATATGTAGTAAACCTTTGATCAGGTCCATTTGGGTGATTTCTGTTATCAGTATGGTGTACAAAGTAGTCAAACAACTCTTGTGATAAGTAATGGCTTCATATGATCACTATCCTTACATTTTTCACAATGTCTGCCAGGGTATGCAAACTTATGAGCACAACTGTATTCCATTAGAATCAAGTCGCAAAAGCCCCTGTTAATTCTATAGTTTATCACCATGTTATTTCCTGCTATGCTCCCAGAATGGCTTGACATCATTTTGATTGTAAATCTACATCCTGTGATTTGTGTGGATTCCAAGTGTGGATTTCCCCACAGTAGTCCAGCATGCATGCCTCTTAATCCTTGAGTAAATGATGGCAACAAAATCACAAAAATACATTCTGAGCACAACCTTTTGGTATGGAGGTAGAAATGTTTTAAAGTCATTAAGTTTTTAAATTATAGCAGTGGGACCTGTCTGGGAGTATTTAACAGTAGAAATAAGGATACTTAGGCCTAAGACATATTTTATTCCATATTGCATGTCTCCACATTGTTGTTTCATTGTTACTGTACTATTTAAATTAGTTTTCTTTGGTTTAAAACATTATTTGTCTCAATATGATGTTTCTCGTTGTTTTTTATTCTGTTTGTTCAGGCAATTAAACATGCGTGTCATGTATGAAATAGAGTTTAGGTGGAATTCTAAATCAAATCAGGGGATGAGGCAGTGGCATTGACAGGGACGTGTTCATAAAAGTGTGTCATTGAAGAATCACTGTTTCCTATGCTTATCAAAAATATCTTGTACTGTTTATTGCAGTCATCACACCTAATATTCTTCTGTGATTGGCTCACAGCATCCAGTCATGCCATTGACCATATCTTTGTGGAAATGTTGAACGACAGGCTGCGTGTTGAACAGCTGCTTCCAGACAGGGATTAATCTCTCAATAAGTCCATTAAAACCCAGCAGAGTTGTCAGCACCGTGCATCAACACACGGAATGTGGAATACAGTAGCTGCACATTTATTAAAACGAGCAACGTTGTTGGCACAAAGCTTTAACTGACTGCAAAATGCTTTACAGAGCGTAGTCTACTGCTTTAGACTGATTTAGTGAGCCTGAATAACGTTTAGTCTGGAGTTGGAGGTCCTGAGATCGGAACAAATTGCCTTCCCTTGTTGCCCTCTAGCAACTCATTGTGGCTGTTGTCCAGAGAATGCCCTCTCCTCCGTGCATATATTTAGGACGTGGTGAACAGTGTGATAAAGAAGCAGTGGTTTGGCAGGATGTGCACCACAGGACATGCCTCAAAGTTTGACACTTACAAACCCATTGTGGAGCTTCAGTAATAGAGCAAGGTTATAATCATAAATTGGACATGACATCATTTGTGAGGGTAGAAAAAAAATACATTCTTGTAAACCCACCTGTTCTCTTTAGCATACTAACCTTCATCTCTGGCTGATTTTACCTTTTTATTTTTAGCCTACGTTTGATACTGCTTTCATACTTGTGTTACTGTGTTTTGATATAGGTATTTTTTATTACTTTCTTTTTAGATGTATTACTTTTCTGTAGAGAACTTTGGTCAGCCTAGTGGCTGTTGTAAATGCACTATACAAATAAAATGACCTTGACCTAAAGAAGATTTGACCTCGCACATTTACAGAGAGAAAAATCCATTCTGCACTTCAAAGAGTCTCCACAAAGACGAAATGATTCAAGGTTTATTCTCCATGCCAACTTCCGCTCAGCCTTCCCATAGAGATATCTAATATATGACCATACATATATTTGAAAATATATTACCATATATTTTGATTACATATTTAAATACAGAAAGCTAATATATGGCCATAAATGGCCATACATATGAAAAATATTAACATATATTTGAAAATATATTACCATATATTTTGATTACAAAATTTGAATTACAAAATGAGGAAATATATGTCACATATATTAAAACGGCCAATTTTTGTATATTTCAACATACACTCACCTAAAGGATTATTAGGAACGCCATAGTAATACTGTGTTTGACCACCTTGCAGTTGATGGAGATTTGTGGGATGCACGAAGCTCCCGTTCCACCACATCCCAAAGATGCTCTATTGGGTTGAGATCTGGTGACTGTGGGGGCCATTTTAATACAGTAAAACTCATTGTCATGTTCAAGAAACTAATTTGAAATGATTCGAGCTTTGTGACATGGTGCATTATCCTGCTGGACGTAGTCGTCAGAGGATGTGTACATGGTGGCCATAAAGGGATGGACATGGTCAGAAACAATGCTCAGGTAGGCCGTGGCATTTAAACAATGCCCAATTGGCACTAAGGGGCGTAAAGTGTGCCAAGAAAACATCCCCCACACCATTACACCACCACCACCAGCCTGCACAGTGGTAACAAGGCATGATGGATCCATGTTCTCATTCTGTTTATGCCAAATTCTGACTTAACCATCTGAATGTCTTAACAGAAATCGAGACTCATAATAATAATAATAATAATACATTTTATTTATAATGCGCCTTTCTAAAACCCAAAGCGCTACAGACAATAAAATAGAATAAAATACAAAAGACAAGAATAAAACAAAGATAATCAATAGAGTAAAACACAACATCCTAATCATGATAGTTAATATAAGCAATTTTAAAAAGATGAGTTTTTAACTGCTTCTTGAAACT
>JACXGM010040732.1:0-10242 GCA_016801145.1 Umbra pygmaea
GTGTGTGTGTGTGTGTGTGTGTGTGTGTGTGTGTGTGTGTGTGTGTGTGTGTGTGTGTGTGTGTGTGTGTGTGTGTGTGTGTGTGTGTGCGCGCATGTGTGTTTGTGTGTTAGCCTGCAGCTAGCGGGATCTGACACTGTGTGTCTATATCTTAGGGTTAAAGTTCATTCCCAGCAGACCTTGAGAAAGCAACTGTTTCAAAGTGGGCTCTCTCTCTCACTCAAAACACTTCTGCTGGCATGCAGGAAAACACAAAGAGGGAAACGCCGAGCGGTTAAGTCCTAACAGGGCTCAGCTAAAGAAAAGTACAACAGGGCTGCAGAAAAAAGACTGCCTTCATTGTAGATACGAATAGGTTTACTGTGCTGTGACGGAATGTGCAACTTTATTTTCTTTTACAATGGTTTACTTGCTACACTACCTGTACAGGCCCTACACTTTAGTCATTTACCGGACGCTCTTGTTCAGAATGTCTACCATACATTATTGATTACATACATTAGTGCCTAAAGTACATGACCATTCTCTTTTTTTTCCGGTGGAAAAAAAGGAATGAATTATCCAGATGGATTCAGAGGATGATTAGGTGTCCATGATGCTATGAAAGCCAGATTGGAAATGTAACCCAGACCTTGTAGACCAACCCTGCTCTTACCATAAGTGCCATTGCATATGTAGTGACGACAGTGTGGAATGTCCCATTCACTGCCCTGGGGCATTAGGGTTGAATCTTTGGCATGCCAGTGTGGGATGCAGGGTGCTATACTGCTGGCTAACCCAATAGACCCTACAGGATTTCTCCAATCTAGACGCGGAACATAGTTCCTGTGTCTATCCACTACATCCCATACTCTCTCTCTGTCTATCTACCATCTACCCTGCTATCATATCATTTTGATAATAGAGTAATGATCAATGTCCTTCGTCTCTTGCCTCTGGCCAGACCCATCACTCAAACGCAGGTCTGTAGGGAGGGTGAACCCCTCAGACACTCTCCACGCAGGCTCCTTGACCATTACTCTATTATCAGGGCCAAGGAAGCAGCGGTGGAGAGGATGGAGGACACGGCCCAGACGCCTAATGTATCCATTTCCCCCCATTTAGAGCACCGCTGCCCCACCGCACTCCCAGAGTGCACTCTGATTGGGATTGAATGTCCATTTAAACTGCCAGGCAGCCCACCAGGGAGTGAAGAGAGAACGAGAGGAAGAGAGGAGGAGGAAGAGGAGGGAGGGAGCGAAGAGGAATGAGAGAAGGAATGTGATCGGCTTCAAGTGGCTCAGTGGTTAGGGAGTCAGACTTGTAGTCGGAGGGTTGCAGGTTCGATTCCCGACTTTTCCAAATTGCGATGTGTCCTTGAACAAGTCACTTTACCCAACGTTGCGGTGTGTGTCCCTGTATTCATTTAAGTCGGCTTTAGAGTGTCCGCTAAATGGCTAAAATGTAAAATGATAAGAGAGAGAAAGGGGAGAGAGAAAGAGGGAGGAGGAGAGAACGATATGGAGTGGTGAAGAACATCACAATGACTTTTCCCAGCTTCAGGTTTGGAGTAGAGAGTTTCTGACTGTGGAACACACCCACTGAAACAGAAACATCCTCTGGAATGTCAGGATGCTGCACTTGATATTCTCGAGGTGCGCTCTACGAAACAATTCAGAACTCTAGAGAACACAGCAAGCAAAATACGATAGAGAGAGAAAGGGAGTGAGGGAGTGAGGGACAAGGGAGTGAGGGAGTGAGGGACAAGGGAGAGAGGGGGAGAGAGGGAGAGAGAGAGAGAGAGAGAGAGAGAGAGAGAGAGAGAGAGAGAGAGAGAGAGAGAGAGAGAGAGAGAGAGAGAGAGAGAGAGAGAGAGAGAGAGAGAGAGGGAGGAGAGAGGTATTGAGGAGGAAGAGAGGAAGACATGGTCAATATATTCATCAGGTTAGTGTCTGCTTCAGGCTGTTTCAGTAAGCCACGTCCCAAATGACACCCTATTTTCAATACAGTGCACTACAATGTAGTACCAGTACGACAACAGGGTGACAATAAGTACGAGTTGGGTTCTAATTCAACATATATTAGTACAAGTTGCTAGAAACCCATTTTAATCAACACTCAAATATGAATTGGTAGATTTCAAATTGCCCTTTTCACAGAGGTGTGGGGAACTATAGCTTTGTACAGGCGAGTGGTGGCTCCATTAAGAAGAACTAGACAATTTTCCATCAATGTTTATATAGTTTAAAAAATGTTGGTCTCCCAGTGTGTTTCTGAGGGAAAATGTTAACAGGATGTTGAAACGATCAATGAGGAAAGCCTATAAATAATAATAATAAATAATACATTCAATTTGAAGCGCCTTTCAAGAAATATAAACAGTACTAATATACAAAGGGTAATAAGGGATCGCTACAGCTGAGGGGAGAGCAAGCTATTCTGATGGTAAGCCAAGCTAAACAAGAGGGATTTATGTCTGTTTTTGAAGGTGGTGATGGAGTCTGAGTTGCACGTGGCTAAAGGGAGAGAGTTCCATAGTTTGGGGGCAGCGACATTGATACAGACTCAGAGTCTAGTTTTTGGTATGATAAGAAGTCCAGAATCAGAGGAGCGGAGACTATGGGAGGGTGTGTGTATAAGGAGGAGTTCAGATGGGTAGGCGAGAGCAAGGTCAGGTAGGGCCTTATAGGTGAGGAGCAGGATGAAGGTGATGTTTGGACAGGGTTTGGTGCGTGTGAGAACCCTGGCAGCAGAGTTCTGGACATACTGAAGCCTATCCAGGGCTTTGCCTGACACCCCAGATAGGACTCCATTGCAGTAGTCCAGACGTGAACTTACTAAAGAGTACATGAGGGTCTCTGTTACCGGGTCAGTGAGGGAAAAGGGCGGAGCCTGGATAGGTTCCGGAGGTAGAAGAAGGCTGATTTAGTGACAGCCTTGATGTGGGGCTCAAATGAGAATGTGGGGTCTAAGATGACACCCAGAAGTGTGACCTCAGATGATGGACAGATGGAGCAGCCATCAAAAGACATCACAAGAGCCCCCCCCCTCTTAAGAAGAGCCCTAGGAGCCGCCAACATGACCTCTGTGTTATTGCTGTTGAGTTTGAGTTGATTAGAAGTCATCCTGTTTTTGATGTCTTTGAGACAGTTGATTAGTGATGGGGGAGGGAGGACCGAGTTGTAATTAATGTATATCTGGGTGTCATCCGCACAAGAGTGGATGTGAAGACCATGGGGGTGAATGATCTTACACAGAGGTGGCATGTATTAGGGCTGTGCAATTAATCGGATTTTGATCGCGATTTCGATTTCAGCTCCTAACGATCACAAAAACTGTGTAATCGAGAAAAAACAATTATTTTGTACATTGCATTTTCTAAGAACTCTTATTTTTGTCTTGTGTTCGAATGACACGCACTTTTGTCCCTCCAGAAACCGAAAGTGAAACTAACTCAGTCGTCTATTAAAGACGCATTTTACAGTGTAACTCCATATCCATCGTGCGCGCAGGCACAAAAAATATAACACATGCCGTTGCATACTTTTAGCCTAAGATGTGTGCCCCATTAGCACAGTTAAGAACGACCGCTCTAGAATGTTGTTGCATGCTTTGGACAAGCGTTATAATTTGCCATCTCGCCACAACTTTACCATAGTTGCTTTGCGTGCTTTATATGAGAAATGCTGTGCAGAAGTGGCGACAAAGGCAGAGTATTGATCTATGGGCTACATTATTTTATAAATTACAGGTGATTGCAGCAGCTCCAAGAGTTTACCTTACAGCAACGCAAGTACTTTGTTTGATAGTTAGCTTATCAGCTTTGTCTATTTGAGTCTTGTTTGGGATATTTTATTTGTGTCCTTGCAGCGTTGTTTCCTTTACTGAAACATTTTTCTTTGTTAGATTGCGCATATCAGTACTGAAGCAACGAAATTGAGCAGTTAATCACGTTCTCGTTCTTGGTTTCATTAGCACAGGTGTAGTGTAGAGCCATGTATTACTTATAAACAATTATTCAACCGACTGAAGAGCCAGGCTTCGTGTTACTTCTATTCAGTAGTTTGTTTGAACTGCTGTTTGCTGTAAAATCACAGACTTATTAAGCACAGTGATTGTGCGCACATGTAAAACCTGCAGGCAAAATAGAAAATAAGATTAGTTTAGAAGTGTTAATTTATTTAACATAATAAATATAAATACATTATTTGCAAATATAATTGAAAGAAATTGCTGTCTAATCAAATCCAAACATTCTAACGAACTATGTGTGCTGGTCACCCTCAACAAAGTAAAAAAAATGCACCCGCTCCTGACGTCAGAATATTTTCACTGTTTTTTAAAATCAACATGCAAATTTCCAAAATCAATGAGTAATCGATTTAAATAATCGTGATTTCAATATTGACTAAAATAATCGTGATTATGATTTTTTCCATAATCAAGCAGCCCTAGCATGTATATCATGAGCAACAGGGGTCCAAGCACAGAACCTTGTGGCACACCTTGGTTGACCGGAGCTGAGGAGTATTTAGAGTTCTCCAGACACACAAACTGCTTCCAGTCAGATAGATAGGATCTGAACCAGTCAAGAGCAGTTCCAGTTATGCCCAGAACTGACTCCATATGTTAAAGGAGGATGGTGTAGCAGACGGTGTAAGGGGGAGCAGACAGGTCCAGGAGGATGAGAATTGTGGGAGTCAGCAGCAATGAGGAGGTCATTAATAACTTTAATCAGGGCAGTCTCAGTGCTGTGCTTGACTCTGAACCCCGATTGAAGAGGTTGGCTCAGTGGGTAGGGAGTCAGACTTGTAGTCAGAAGGTTCCCGACTGAGCCAAATGTCAGTGGTCCTTGGGCAAGACACTTTACCCTAAATTGCTCCCAGGTCGTTGCTGTAAATAAGAAATTGTTCGATTGTGGATTAAATTTTATTTACATTGATATCTTGAAGAAAATATAGGTAAAATTATTGAAGTACTGGTAAATAACTAGTTACAAGTTAGTTACTGGTTTAACTAGTTAGGTACCAGTTCTAGTTACCAGTAAAATTTTTTACAGACATTTAATTGTTAATTAAGCAAAATATACAGCATTATAGACTGATGTTTGGAGAACAAACTCATTATGCTGTAATCTGTGATTTATTTTACAAAGACAATATTTTACAAACTGCAGTATTTTAAAATACAAAAAATGTGATCAGCTACGTGTTTTAATTTCTGCCATGGAAAAAAAGCATTTCAATGAGAGAAGGAATTTGAGCCCATGAGCCAGTAATTCAGATGACAGTGATTATATTCTCAGGAGCCCGTGGAATGACATTACTCTAACCCTGTGATTACCACAGAGAATTACAGCCCCACTGATGTGGTCCACACGGGTGATTTCTCATGACAGCCCCCCAAAGCAAACGCACACATAAACACACTCACAGAAACACACACAGGCTCACTGGCGATCATTGAGCCTCTCTTACTGATTATAATGGCGCTAATGGAATAGCTAGCAGCTAATGATCAAATTTGTCTTCCCGGATATTCACACAAAGAAGATGGAAAGGAAACTCCAACTCCCAAGCCGTTCCTCTGTGTCTCGCACCATTCAGACTCTTCAGTCTTTCCACATCTAACCCTCTCTGGTCGGAGAGGATACTGGAAAGGGTTTAGACTGGTAGGCATGGCCCAGAGAAATTCCGCAAACACTGTCTGAACCACTGAGGCCCAAGGCCCAAGGCTGCTGAGGTGGATAGTGTCTTTAAGACTAGGTCTACAATGACTGAATCTCTACCATGAAAAATTCAGTATACAGACTGACAGTGTCTCTTCCATTGCATTTGTGATAATAACAATACTAATAATTATTATTCAAAATTATAATATTAATACGTGGTACTTCTATAGCACTTTTCAATTACCTGTACAGATTGAGAATCTTTAATTAAGTCTATACAGACCGACTGAGTCTCTTCCATTGAAAATATACAGACTGACTGAGGTACTTAAGTTAAAACTAAACACTGACTGACTGAAGCACTTCCATTAAGACTGTACATTATAGACTGACTGGGCCACTTCCATTAAGACTCTACAGAAAAATGACAGACATACAGATAGACAGGCAGACAGACAGGCAGTCAGGCAGACAGACAGACAGGCAAACAGACAGACAGACAGACAGACAGACAGACAGACAGACAGACAGACAGACAGACAGACAGACAGACAGACAGACAGACAGACAGACAGACAGGCAGGCAGGCAGGCAGGCAGGCAGGCAGACGGACAAGCAGACGGACAAGCAGACGGACAAGCAGGCAGGCAGAGCCCATTTTTCTATTAGCCTAGGAGACTGCACACTCCTCTTGACTGAGAGGATAAGCTGTTCTCATTACCCCACTCACTGACAGAGTAAAGTCCCAGTGTAATATTAGCTCTACTATTGTTCCTGAACCCTTATGAGAGACAGAAAGAAAGTGTGGATTTAGAGGTGTACAGCCTCTCCTTTCATTTTCTCCCTCGCCCTCTCTATTTCTAGTGTTTTACACTGACTGGAGCAGGTAACAAAAACAACACAAACAAAAAAAATCCAGCCCTGAGCCACATGCTGTTGCCATGGAGAGTTAAGCTTCTCTCTCCTTTCCTCCTTCCCTCTCGCCCACTTGCCCCTCCCTCTCTCCCTCGTCTTGTTTTTTCTTCTTCCGCCAGGCAACAAATAGCTTTGTCGTGCGACTGCACCTGTCTCAGCCCATGTGTTGCTATGGAGGCATTCCCGTCGCCGTGGCAACCAGTGCATTAATCAGCTCGCAAGGGGCTAACTCACGGCAGACAGTTGTTCAGCCATGCCCCCCCTTCCCCCCACTCCAGATGCCGATGGGGTGTGAAGGAATGCGCCAGGGACCTGACCTGATACCCAGCATGCTCGGCTCTGTGTCCCCTACTCCTCCTCTGTCCCATCCTTCCTCTCATTGAACCCCTGACTGTGATGTGATAGAGACGAGACTGCATGTGATGTTCTACAGACGAGACTGCATGAATTATAAAGGCGCGCGCGGGCCAACAGGAGAACGCGTACATGCACACGTCATTCAAGTCATGGGTAAACCGGTGGAGCTGAGAAATATGAGATCTCCGAGATACAATGGAGGGAGACAAAGAAAAAAGATCCAGTCTCGCTCTGTGCCCCTGAGCGTGGAGATTATCCATGACCCTAACACAGCCCTGTAGAATCCGTGCTCTCTCTGCACCTTTATCCCTGACCTGGCACTGATAGGGCCACAACAACCCTCAATGAAAGGCGCCTGCTCTTTACCCACTTCGGCCTTTTTCAGTTGGCTCTGCGTTTCAAAAGCTCTGTCCATTCCCACACAGCAATTTCTGCGTTGGTACAGTCCTGAGTGAAATTATTGTGACGGACCCCGGGCATGAAGTCCCAATCGGAAATGAATCCCCCTAATTCCCCCTTTTCATGCAGTATAATTTAATGGAGAAGCGGACATGTCTTCCTTTTTCTACCAGCGTCCAGAAAACTGGCCTATGATTTGTTCCACCTTTCTATCCCTCATTGTTAGAAATGACACTTCTACATTTTACACAGAGCCAATTATTCCGTCTTACACAGTCCAGCGGCTCTGCTAGCCAAGCTGCTCCCTGACTGGTTTCTCTGTGACATTACCATTGGGATGACCAGACAGGAGAGGAAACGAGAAGTGAACCAAGAATGAAAAGAATAAACAGAAGGTAGGGAGAGGGATGGAGAGTAAGGAAGGATGACAGAGAGGAAGAGCTACGAAGACTGGATGAGGGCAGGGATGTAAAAAGAGGAATTGGGCATTGGAATTGATTTTCCAAAACCCTTAAAGCTCAATGGGCCCTATTTTAACGATCTGAAATGCAAGTATCAAACGCGAAACGCAAGTAACTTTGTGTGCGGAGCTTGGGCACTGTTGCTATTATACCGGCGGGATAAATGACTCTTGCGCCCGACACAAGTCTAAAATAGCTAGGTCTGAAATAGCTACATTAGTCATAGGTGTGGTTTGGGCGTAACGTGCAATAAACCAATCCGAGCATCATCTCATATTCCCTTTAAGAGTAGGCGCGCTTGCTCCATGGTGGATTGCTATTATAACGGTGGATTGATTTTTCTTTTTGACAAAAGTAGTCTAACATTAGACCAAGATTACTTTGCTTACCTCACTATAGACAATGCAGCAGCTCTTCTGTCAAATAAGCTCTCCCCTCCCGTTCTGCTGCTGGGGCATTTGGGTTAAGTGGCAACGGTACATGCAGTTCAACATCAAGTCTCCTTAAGTCCTGTAATATTTTCTCATTTATGTCATCAACACATCCATGATTCATGGAAATGTTGTGTTAAAACACAACAAGCCACAAAGAATGCTGCAAGCTTTTGAGGACTAGACTGTAAAGTGAATCCTGACCTATTCAAACACTTGAAGGGCATTTTCAGTATGCTGAATGTTTAATTACACTGCGTGTTTGTGCGTGTTTTCGATTAAACAGCATTTCACACACTGTTGCTGGCATTATAAATGCTGTCATCAGCCATGTCTTTAAAGGATAGTCGTTGTCCCCTTCACAGCCACCCATCCAAGGGGGGATTCCCCTCAAAGATGGTAGGAATGGCAGAGTTTGCCAGCATAAATGAGTTGTGGCTTGAGCCAGGGTAATTCACAAAGACTTGAGTGATTTTACTATTAGCATCGCAAATGACTTGTATGTTGGTTGAATGGGTTTCCCTGCTCCGTCTGTGTAGATGAGAGATGTTGTGCACACGCTACATTTTGGCCAAGCATGCACCCCTTAAAATAGCATCTGAATAACACGCCACTGACTTTAGACTAGGATTTTTCTGGTCTGTGGTGGAATAGTTTTCTGAAACTGCAAAATAGCACCAGGGAACATTTGCGCTAGAACACGCCTCCTCTTTTCGCTGAACTGCCCTAATTTAATGATGCATGTCTGTGAAGGGAAAAGTCAACTGCGCTGGGTGCAAGATAGGGCCCATAAACTGTTAAAATGCAGAAATCTACAGACACCAAACTTTGTGGGATAGTGTCCTTTCACACATACATTTGTTAATTGACAGAAGAAATACCAGATAAATAAAAAAATTACATTGTAACTAAGGTAAATTTCTTCTAAATAGTTTATTTTATTTACTTTAATTATAGTGTAGTAGTTCAGGTTATAATTTATTCCCATGTACACTAATGTGCTTTACAGTATAGTAAATTAATTTAGGCCAGTGGTACATTGATATGACGTACAATAAAGTCAACATAGACCCATTTCCAAGTAGTAATTACGTTGAAGGTTTGGTCAAGTGGCTGTTTTGTCAGCTGTACAGACTGTACATTGTACATTAAATTTTACAGGAATTTCTGCCATTAACCTAACTGATGTACAGATTATTTAAATCCATTCTCAACACTTGGGCTTCAGTGAGCATGGTACATAAACATTTCTGAGTCATTTTTGCTGGTATGTCCAGACATGTGAGAACTGCACTCTAATGTGGACTGACTATGAGCAAAACATTTCAGAGACACACGTCCCTATTGATAAAACAGCCTAATTGGTTATAATTTTGGGCAAGCTTGGTAATCAGAGAATCTATATCTGTCCACAACACTGGGGTTTGCATAAGCATTAGTAAAACATGTCCCTAAACAATTCATCTCTAATCATGATCATTTATTGGAGAGCTCAATATTGATTTTGACTCAGCAATTAACTCGATATTTCAGGGAGTCAATGCTTCTTAATTTAGTCCTAATAAACAAGCATGGGATGGCAGATTGTTTTGGTTTCAATGCAAATGTAGGATTTTGAATGTGAGACGAAATGTGTTTTAAGAGCAGACTTCACTATGAGGCTTCAAACTAAGATGTCTTCTCATCGTGATTAGACTAATTAAAGGTGCTACACATCAGACTTGTGCCTCTTGAGGAGGACAGGTGTATATTACAGCAGATCACAATACTCCTGAGTGTACGTATATAGTCCTTTGAAATTAGTCACTATGTCTGTTTTCGAAGCAATACATGGTAACATTCTGGAAAAAACAGTACAGCACCTTAAAACATCAACCTGCGCCCTTGACACACTTCCCACATCTTTTTTTAAAAGTGTGTTTAACTGTTTAGAAGCAGATCTCCTAGAATTGATAAATTCCTCACTTCTTTCTGGGACTTTCCCAAAGTCCCTAAAAACTGCAGTTGTTAGGCCCCTCCTGAAAAAGAG
>JACXGM010040733.1:0-10242 GCA_016801145.1 Umbra pygmaea
ATCTGAATCGTTCATATCGTTCTTTTTGGCGCAAGCGCATTACTTCTATGATCCAGTATACTGCTCCGTACTGGTACATGAGTCGTTCATATCGTTCTTTTTGGCGCAGGCGCATTACTTCTATGAATCAGTATACTGCTCGGTACTAGTATGTCGTACTAGTACATTGCCCGGTACTGGTACATGAGTCGTTCATTTCATTCTTTTTCCATAGGCGCACTACTTCTATGATCCAGTATACTGCTCCGTACTAGTACCTGGATCGTTCATATCGTTCATTTTGGGGCAGGAACATTACTCTATTATTCAATACGTTGTAGTTATTGGTTTTGCACGTTTGCTCATCACTGCCTGAGTTAACTAGTCCGAACAAATTACTAATTTGACAAATGCACCTTTATCATAGTTTAGCTACATATGGATCTGTCTGTTG
Organism: Umbra pygmaea; assembly: GCA_016801145.1. Classification (NCBI taxonomy): domain Eukaryota; kingdom Metazoa; phylum Chordata; class Actinopteri; order Esociformes; family Umbridae; genus Umbra; species Umbra pygmaea. The sequence goes on from JACXGM010040733.1 coordinate 434, forward strand.
ATCCTATTACAGGATTATGTACAAAATACATATTTTAAGCTTTATGTTAATTGTTACGAAGTCATATGACGCTGGATATTTAAAATAATGGGTTTACTACACACGTATGTATCCGTATTACTGCTTGGCCACTGAACGTCTTTGTTATAATGAATTGATTATACGGTAGGCTGTTACATTTTGCCTATGCGCACTGCCTTAAATGAACAAATGTTTGAATAATATAAAGTTCAGGCTGCGGGATGGAAATGAACAACACACTTGACATACACTTATTTTATTGCCTCAAATGTAAAACTTTCTACCAGACGTCGTATGAGATTAGTTTATTATCTTAAATGTTTTTGGATTTGCGCAGGTGCATTACTTCTATGATCCATTAGGCCTATATGGTTAATTAATTTCGTTATTTCCTTTTTTTTTGCGAAGGCTTATTTCTATGATCCAGTACATACGGTACGGATCAGTATACTGATTATTTTCGTTCATTTCGATCTGCGCATGCGTAAATGAACGATACGAATCAAAATGATTCGTTCATTTGAATGAACGAGATTCAAAGATACGATTCAGTAAAAAGAATCGAACTTCCCATCACTAACTCACAGCGCTGTCATCATCTGTTTAACACCCCCCTGGCCCGCCTATATCAGATACACCGATGTGATTGGTGCAGCTCGGCTACAAGGGCATAGTTAATGAGCAGCATTACTCTGTGCCAGAGTTACTTGCTTAGCAAATTCAAATTGTGCTCTCGCGAGAACTCTGGATTTCCAGGGTAAGAACATTCCACACATTTCATACATTGCGTAGCATTCAAAATTATATTCTAACATTCACGGTTAAGGTTAGCAATGTGGTTACTGAGGTTAAAAAAAGGATTAAGGTTAGGGTTAACACATTACTACAAAAGAATATCATATGCAACACATCTGCAACACGCTGGAATATATAACAAAACATACAAAAAGCTTCCATCTAGACTTGAACTTGCAAACTCCGGGATGAAAGTCGTAGATTTATATGCCCATCCACCATCCCCGACCTCCACCAAAAACTATGCTATTTACATGCTACGTCCTGATCTTCATATCTACAAAAACAACTCTGTCTCTACAAGGTGATAAACACTCAGTCCATTACGTAGACTCTTCGAAATGAGAATTTACTTTGTTTACATAGAGGTGCTTCCTTACGATTACTCGTATGTACATACAGTGGGGAGAACAAGTATTTGATACACTGCAGACTTTGCAGGTTTTGCTTATCATAGGTTCACTTCAACTTTGAGAGACGGAATCCAAAAAATATCCAGACATAAGTATTTGATCACCTACCAACCAGTAAGAATTTCAGCTCTCACAGACCTGTTAGTTTTTCTTTAAGAAGTCCTCCTGTTCTCCACTCATTACGTGTATTAACTGCACCTGTTATCAAATACTTGTTTTCCCAACTGTATGTACATATGTACACAGAATATGAGAGAATTACATTGTTTCCATATAGGTTTACCTTGCAGAATGAGTACTTATAAAAACATAGAATGTATAATGTGGCAGTGTATACTAGCAATGTGAAGTTTGGTTCTTTTCCACAAACTGGTTCTTTCGGACATCGTTTAAAAAAACTGTTAAAAAAACAGATCACTGGTTCTTTTACGCTCTAAAAAAAACTGATCACTGGTTCTTTTATGACATCAAGTCTATCGCAGGACGGGATGGAAAAACACTTTACACATTGAAATGTATAAAGACAGTAATTTTAACATCAGTCAGTTAAAACGTCTTCATAATCTGATAAGTTCATTACAATAAAGTTTTTCATCTAAAACATCCAAACACATACAGGCAGTGATGTGCAAACAAGCATGTTTTACAGTTAAAAATTGATTAAATCAGTCTTCTTCAGCGCAGAAACCATGATCCACTTACTATGCATAATGCATTCCGATTTATTTGCAATTAAATAAATACATTTCACCAGAATTTCCCCTCATTCAAGTCCTTGTTTCACAAGCGCTCATAGCATCAGTCCTAGTTCGGTTCAGATGCCGGTGCTGTGGCAGACAGTCAGTGTTCGGCGCATGCTCAGTGTCATCGACTCATCGGTTCTCAAATTGAACATGTCCGAAATTAACAGTTCTCATTCAGTGTACTGGTGATCCAAAAACCTTTGCAACCAATTCTTTACTCATGAATGAGAACTGTTGACAGGATGGCAGTGTACGTTAACAGTAGTTATTTTGAGTCAGGCACATCAAAAAGTTAGTAACTTTAGAAATTGCAAACTGTTTGGAACGATTCAGTCTGATTAGGTGAAATGGTTTGATCGGTTTACTAAAAAGATCTGGTTGAAAAGAAGGATTTGTTCGTGAACCAGACATCACTGGTGTATTTTAAGGCTTTTGTAGACAACAAAGAAACAGGCTTCAGTCCATTATAATTAGAACTATAATTAGGGAACTAGAAATGATTGTAGAGAAGGGTAGTAGACCTGTGTGTTCTGTTTGTGCGTGTCCAGAAATTAGGGAGCAGAATTTTCTTGCATTTATCTGTCCACAGGACAACAATCAGTCATATACTGCACAAATCTGGCCTTTATGGAAGAGTAGCAAGAAGAAAGCCATTTCTGACAGATATCCATAAAAAGTGTCGTTTAAAGTTTGCCACAAGCCACCTGGGAGACACACCAAACATGTGGAAGAAGGTGCTCTGGTCAGATGAAACCAAAATCGAACTTTTTGGCAACAATGCAAAACGTTATGTTTGGCGTAAAAGCAACACAGCTCATCACCCTGAACACACCATCCCCACTGTCAAACATGGTGGTGGCAGCATCTTGGTTTGGGCCTGCTTCTCTTCAGCAGGGACAGGGAAGATGGCTAAAATTGATGGGAAGATGGATGGAGCCAAATACAGGACCATTCTGGAAGAAAACCTGATGGAGTCTGAAAAAGACCTGAGACTGGGACAGAGATTTGTCTTCCGACAAGACAATGATCCAAAACAAAAAGCAAAATCTACAATAGAATGGTTCACAAATAAACATTTCCAGGTGTTAGAATGGCCAAGTCAAAGTCCAGACCTGAATCAAATCGAGAATCTGTGGAAAGAACTGAAAACTGCTGTTCACAAACGCTCTCCATCCAACCTCACTGAGCTCGAGCTGTTTTGCAAGGAGGAATGGGCAAAAATTTCAGTCTCTCGATGTACAAAACTGATAGAGACATACCCCAAGCGACTTACAGCTGTAATCGCAGCAAAAGGTGGCGCTACAAAGTATTAACTTAATTTTTCAGTTTTTTATTTGTTAAAAAATTTGAAATATCCAATAAATTTCATTCCACTTCATGTTTGTGTCCCACTTGTTATTGATTCTTCACAAAAAATTACAGTCTCATATCTGTATGTTTGAAGCCTGAAATGTGGCAAAAGGTAGAAAAGGGGGCCGAATACTTTTGCAAGGCACTGTACGTTAATCTATTGTTTCAATGTTGAAACTTGCCGGCCATATACTAATCATGTAATTGATTTTAAAGTTATGTTGGTATTCCGTTGTAGAAAAGCAAATGAAAACACGCTAGGACGGGATAAATTACTTTTTTATCATGAGTTTGCTGATATTCTCAACTATCACCTCATACATGAATGTAACACAGCCGTGATAAAAAAGTTGTTTACCATGCCCTCGTGTGTAGCCACTATTTACCCACTATTGTGTTGGTAATCATCCCCTCTTCCCCCTGCTTTATTCTGTCCTCTGTAAAGATTAGAAGCATGAAAGCACAACCGGTGTGACTGGCCACAAAACTCGCCTACGTGACTGAAGTGAGCTGAGCCCTTAAGGCTGCATTGCTCTGAAATACCCTCGATTTCATAAAGGTCAACTAAGACGGAAGAAGCGTATCAAGTTGTGTATGTATTCAATGAGGTTATTGTGATTTGGTATTGGGTAATGCAAAAAATGGATCACGAGTTTCAGAAGAAATAGAGGGCATTCAGAAGGCTGAGTTGGACCATCAGGAAATCAAGTTGTTTCCCAAACAGGATCCAGGACCTCTCAGAACTGGTGCAGTTTGTTCTGGGACCTATTTGGGCCAGATACACCATCTCTTAAAAAAAATGAAAACTCACAATTTAATGAATGATTGTTTGCTTGTCCAATTACTTTTGAGCCCCAAAAATTGGGGGGCTATATATAAAAAAGGTTGTAATTACTACAAAGTAAATATAATAATTTCGACAAAACTCTTAAATTAAAGATGAAAATCTTGATTGTGTCATTTCAAGTCCATTGTGGTGGCAGGGTGTATAGAGCCGAAATTATGATAATTGTGTCACTGTCCAAATATTTTCAGACTTGACTGTAAAAGCATCTATTCAACAATCTTGTTTTTGACAGAGAGAGTACTGGGCTTTAATATTTGAGTTTTAATCTCATAAACCAATGGTTCTGGAAGGGTGGCAGTTTGGGCATATTTTAGGTGTGAAAGACCAGGCAAATTCCCAATAGCATTGGGACTTTTGAATTCTTGTGGGTTGAAGTGGTAAAGAAAAGCAACAACTCAATAATCAGACTAGGTGAAGGGTTCCTGTCTCTGGTTCAAAGAAAACCAAGGGCCTTATTCACAATGGATATGGAAGGTCAACCTCAAACATTGAGGGCGCTCTCTGTCTAAACTGTCAGTGTTTCTGGTGGTTCTGCATTTTTTCTTCCACCCCTCTTTTCCTTTCCTCTCTCTCTCTCTGTCTCTCTTTCATCTGAGTTTTAAGACTTTCCTCACCCTAAACCTAGCTTTACCCCAAAGCCTTACTTTTAAGTCATGACACCAACAATACTGTACCTTGACAACAAATTGCAACCTACGAATTAACAAATGAATACACACGCTAAATCCTACATTTTTGTGAAAATGCCATTTGTTATCATCTGAATCGTTCTCCTTCATGCTAAATCAATTGACAGTTCAGGATATCTGTGAGCCAGCTGTAGATTCAACATCTTCAGAAGCCTGATTGCCTTAAGAAGAGTCAGATAGTATTTTAGAGGAGTCATCTTGAGCTGCTCAGCTGTCCATTCTTAGAAATCACAGGGATAAAGAGAAATCCTATCAAATGTTCCCAGAGGCAAAAGTAAATGTCAGCACATAACTTGCGTGAATAGGTCAGCTTCGTCTGCGTGCTGGGAGTTAAGAAATATGTCCAAGGAGAGCCGGTGAGTGTTGTTTTCACAGCGCACATTTCATTTCAAAGACACATGGTTGTATGTACACCTTGTATGTTTCCCTGGATTTTTCACTTGCTTTCATAATGATATAGTTACGCTAGTAAATAAGACTTTAATTGTGTCTTTCACCAGATAGTTCTCAATTGTTAAGATTAACAGTGAATCTGGATTAATAAGTTTAGTGATGTTAGCAAAAAAGTGAGAGGATTGATATATTTTATGTATTGTCATGATTTGCATAATACAAATAATTAATCATGAATAAATCCATGTATTAGAACCTGAATAGTAACCCACCACTAACAAATGCAGTAAGGCCTGCAGGTGGAGCAGTTAGGTTGAACAACAAGTGTTTAAATAAAGCAAAAAAGCTGGCAAATATGCTGTCCATTCATGTTAACATAAAATAATATTACTCTAACTCTATAAACCGCTTAAACAGAAGAATATGAACTCTAATGATTTAGTGCCAGTGTTTAGTCAGAGGTCATTTTGTCTTTCTCTGAGATGGTTGATATACAAGTCCCAAACATGCCCTCATCTGTTGACAGCAGTTTGTGGAAGAAGTGCAGGGGTACATATCCATTATTAATGTTTTGATTTCAAATACTCATTCTGACCCTCTTTGAATTCAGCCATCTGACCATTCCTACACTATACGCTGATATTGTACTCGCGACATGCTCATTACCCATATACACTCTACCCGTATACACACAATCTACTGTACTGGAAAAGAAACCAAAGCAGAACATGTAAGGGTTCAGACCTCAGGTACACTGACAGGACTAGCTTCAATACAGTTTCTAAGGCACAGCTAGTTAGTGTTCTATTTCCAAGTTCAGTCCAGGTTTAATAAAGATTTGGGAAAAGCACACCAACACTCTCATCATGCCTCATCATTTCAGTCTTTTCCACTGCCACATTGTGTCAGTCTACTGCTACTCTCCATTTTACCCATGGGTGGGAAATGGCAGCTTACTGGCATGTACCTCCAGCTCCAATCGCTCTGTCTCCCTCATTCCTGCATTCCTTTTGTCATCACCTAGGTTTCCTTAAACTCCTACCTCCAGGGTTAACTCCTCCTTCTTACTCCCAGATCCTCTCATCCATCTTTCCATCCCCCATCTTTCCAGCCCCTCATCCTCTTCATTCATCCATCTTTACGACCCCTCATCCCTTTTCATCCATCCACCTTTACAACCCCTCATCCCTTTCCATCTCTCCACCACTATAACCCCTCATCCCTTCTCATCCCTCCACCTCTATACCCCTCATCCCTTTCCATCTCTCCACCACTATAACCCCTCATCCTCATTCTCTTCACAGTACCCACCTCAAGGGCAAGCTCCTCCAGCTCAAACACTTTCTTTGCTTCTTTGTTGTTGCCCACGTGGGCGTGGTAGTAGAGGACCATGACATCATACTTCTTCATCACAGACTTGTAGTTCTTTGCATTGAGACTGTGGACACGGTCTTTCCCATCATACTCTGGGACCTCCAGACCCTTGTCTGCCCAGGACAAGGTCCCCAAAGTAAGCAAGACCCCCAGAAACACCCAACCCCACTTCATGGTTCCAGTTTATCGTTTGTTTCCCTCCACTCAGGTCTCCCTTGACACGGACGTCAAGTAATAAATTGTTTTCTATTTTTTTACGTTGTTCCTAAGATTAAAATAAAAAATACACTCAGGAACAAGGTCCACTTCGTTTTGACGCCGGCCAGAGAAGAGGAGGTCAGAGCGTTGGACCCCCCCTTTAAAAAGAAAGACACGTGGTCTCAGATGCCACAGGTTTAAAAAGGGGAGGGGCACCAACGACCAGGACTAGTTGGAGGGCAAAATGATTTGGCTGAAGACCCAGCGTGAGGGGACTACCGAAGAAACAGGGAGACTAAGGGGCTCCTAGTGACTAGGTGTTTCGCAGAGGGGTGGGGATGGTAGAAAATAGAAAAAGGGTGAGACAGTGGGAGGGGCGTTCTTTGGGTGACATGGCCACCTGTTGGACGGCACAGCCACAGCTCAAGCGAGGGACCGACGACAGAGAGAAATAAAAACATAGAGCTAGAGAGAGAGAGGAATAGAGCGAGGGATTCCATTTCCATATTAAGGTTTGTAGAAGACCCAGAGCATAGCTAAAAATACTGACACAGACAGTGTGAGCAAGATGGCCACCGTGGAATCCCAAGGGTTGAGTTAATGGTGGTGTGCTGTGGCCTGCCAGTAGACAGAATGACACTCATTTAAGTTGGGACAAATTTTCTGGTACTTCACTAGGTGTGAAGTCTATTTTTAGTTATCATTTCACTCACCGTCCATTTCATTAGGGGCACCTTGCTAGTACCAGGTTGGACCCCCTTTCTTCTTCAGAAATAACTTAATTCTTCATGGCATAGATTCAAGACTGTGTTGAAAACATTCCTCAGAGATTTTGGTGACAGGAGTGGCACCTGGTGTGGTCTACTACTACTGTAGCCCATCTGCTTCAAGGATCAACATGTGGTGCATTCAGAGATGCTCTTCCACAGTACATACATTGGTTGTAATGAGTTGTTATTTGAGTTACTGTTTTCTATCAGGTTTACCCAGTCTGGCCATTCTACTCTGACCTCTGCCATCAACAAAGCATTTTCACACAGAGAAATGCTGAGCAATTAATATTTTCTCTTTTTCGTACCATTCTTTGTAAACCCTAGAAATGCTTGTGTGGGACAATCCCAGTAGATCAGCACTTTCTGAACTACTCAAACCAGCCCGTCTGGCACCAACAACCATGCACATTCAAAGTCACTTAAATCACGTTTCTCCCCCATTCTGAGCTTGGTTTGAACTTCAGCAGATCATGTTGACCATGTCTACAGTACATACCTAAATGTATTGACTTCCTGCCATGTGATTGACTGATTACATACTTGTGTTAATCAGCAGTTGAACAGGTGTACCTAATGAAGTAACTGGTGAGTGTACAGTTGTCCTCATAAGCTTGCATACCCTGGGAGAAATTGTGAAATTTGTGCATTGATTTTACAATCTGGCTATTATGTAAGGATAGCCATCATATGAAGCCATTAATGATCACACAGTTGTTTTGCTCCTTTGTAAACCATACTGATAACCGAAATCACCCAAAGTTTACATACCCTTGAATGTATGGGCTTGTTACAGACAAACAAGGTGATACACACAGGTAAAATTGGCACACCTGTGGCATTTTAAATTTGCAATTAGTGTCTGTTTACAAAAAGTCAATAAGTTTGTTAGCTCTCACGTAGATGCACTGAGCAGGCTAGATACTGAGTCATGGGGAGCAGAAAAGAACTGTCAAAAGACCTGCGTAATAAAGTACTGGAACTGCATATATTTGAAAAATGATATCCAAAGCCTTGCAAATGCCAGTCAGTACTGTTCAACATCTTAAGACATACAGGCTGCTCTGGAAAAAATGGTGTGGTTGTTTCAAGGAGCACACTACAATGATACTTGAACAGAAAGTAGCTGCATGGTCGAGTTGCCAGAACAAAGCCTTTTTTGTGCCAATGCCACAAAAAGCCTGGTTACCATATGCCCAACAACACCTTGACACGTCTTATAGCTTCTGGCACACTGTAATTTGGATTGATGAGACCAAAATAGAGATTAATGGTCACAACCATAAGCACTATGTTAGGAGAGGTGTCAACAAGGCCTATAGTGAAAAGAAAACCATCCCCACTGTGAAGCATGGTGGTGGCTCACTGATGTTTTGGGGTGTGTGAGCTCTAAAGTAATGGGGAACCATGTGAAAATGTATGGCAAGATGAATGTAGCATGTTATCAGAGAATACTGGCAGACAATTTGAATTCTTCTGCACAAAAGTTGCACACGGGAAGTTGTTGGACTTTCCAGCCTGACAATGACCTTAAGTACAAGGCCAAGTTGACCCTCCAGGGTTACAGCAGAAACAGGTGAAGATTTGACCAAAGACTTTTCATGACCTGGAGGCATATTGCCAAGACAAATGGGCAGTTATACCACCTACAAGAATTCAGGGCCTCATAGACAACTATCACAAACAACTACAAGCTGTCATTGATGCTAAAGGGGGCAATACACCGTATTGAGAACTCAAAGTCAAGGTCAAAGTTGTTTATTTGTCATATGCATCGAATGACATCACATCATCCTATGCAGAGAAATTCTTGTGACATGGCTCGACACATCTACACAGTGGGCTTAAAAAAAATTATATACAATATGACGAAATTTTAAAACAATAATAATAGTAATAATAGTAATGAATAATATAAATATGGCATGGAAATTCCTTTTTAAAGGTGCATTGAATGAGTGGATAAAGTGACCAGAGAATGACAGGGACTCAAGAAATGATTTGTAATCAATGTTCAATGTTAAGCAGCCGAATGGCCTGCGGAAAGAAACTGTTTTTAGTCTGGTAGTCCGTGATTTGATGCTCCGGTAACGTCTACCAGATGGCAGCAGTGAGAAAAGGGCACGGCCTGGATGACTGTGGTCTTTTAAGATGTTCTGAGTTTTCCTCAGGCATCGCTTGTGGTAGATGCCTTGCACGGAGGGGAGACAACAGCC
>JACXGM010040734.1:0-10241 GCA_016801145.1 Umbra pygmaea
AGGAGAGAGGAGAGAAGGAGAGAGGAGGAGAGAGGAGAGAGGAGGAGAGAGGAGAGAGGAGAGAGGAGAGAGGAGAGGACAAGAGGAAGACAGGAGTAGAGGATAAAGGACTGTGCTGTATGTGTGCATGGACACACATTTTCCTATGGGTTTTCTACCTTTATTGTGGCTCTTAAAAAAATCTGTTGTTCAACCAACATCAAAGGGTCGGTAGGCTGACCTGTGTAATGGAGATTGAGGGAAGGAATGGTAGAAAGTTTGATGGACACAATAACGGGCGAGAGTGAAAAACTAACAAGTAAAAAGAGAAAATGGGAGGCAGCAAGGGTGTAACCTCCGAACACAATTTATTTCAATTCATTAGTAGTTATGAAATGTTCAAGTTGATCAATTGATTTAATTTCAGAGTTCACTTATGCATGAGCCTTTTGCATCACGTGAATACCAGGTTGACTTGGAATTAATTACAATAAATCCAGTAAAGCAACGCACTTGCAAATGTAAAGCAACGTCTTTCTGAATCATTACGCGTTTAAATGAGTTATCTCATGCTGAAGGGCTTGTAAGCATGACGACAGCTGTCCGTATATATCTATAAACATAATAAACTCTGGGGACAGATTTTTTAAAAGTTATCTACCTGGATTAACCTATCAGATAGTAAAAATGCATAGAAATATAATGAATAGAATAAAAGTCTCTAGTCAAGTCAATGATTTTGATTCTATAAATGTTATCCAATCTAGTAGGTGAATTCTGGGTAGATAACTTTTTAAAACCAGCCTATGGAATATTTTTTTAGTAATGTACTAAAACTTAATTTAAGTGTGTGTCTGAGTGTGTGCGAAACAGTGTCAGCAATGGAAACAGCCAATATGAATGTTTTGAGTGGGTGCAACTTTATGAATGCCGTGGGTATGTATTTTGAGCCCTTATTGGTAGTCAGTGCATGGCAGAGCTGTCATTCAGAGGAGCTCTGCATCTTGGGAAAAGAATGTGCCCTCCAGATCCATCACACAAGAATGGTTGAATGGTTTCAAACTAAATGTCAGACTAAACTAAAATGCAAAGGTGCCCTCATCAATTGACAGGCAGCCCAAAGCTGAACCTGTCAAATGACATGTAGAGATCTGGTTTCACAAACCCAAAGATGTGTGTATAGTTTATTGAAACCAGGTTCGGTTGTCCATGAGGTAATCCTGCATATCTATCTATGGCTAAACCCTGCTAATTGTGTCAAATAAATGGCAATCACAATAATTTGAAATCATTCATAATCACAATAATTATCTTCATAAAGCACCTTTATCACCATCATTCATCACTCCAGTATAATGTATGGTGGGTCCTGTGACTTTGTTTACGAAAAACAAACGTGTAGTTGTTGTCAATCATTTCTAATATAGTCACACTGTTTTATGTCAGGCAACGGAACTAATGGTGTATTTAAATTACTTTCAATTACTGTGCAAAATATAAAAATATATTGGGTACAGAGCATTCCCTTTATTATCCTCCCTTTGATTCAATCAAGTTAATCTTTCATAATCTTTTCAATTTTCTTAAGCAATAAGCAATAACGGGCATTGGACGTAAACTTGCTTATTCAAGCCTATATATGCATTTCATCATTTTTCAAGTTCCTGTAGGTGAAAACTAATTAACTAATGAACAGAAATTCTATGATATCAAGAATCCTATTTTTAAAGAAGACTGCATTTTTTATTAACTGCTGAAAAGCAATGGGAGGAAGAGCTAAATTTAAACAAACAACAAAATATATTGTCTACCTGTTCTTTTTACTGTGACCTATAATTTGTATATATATATATATATATATATATATATATATATATATATATATATATAAGGATATTTCTATTGGAGCCTGAGCAAATGGAATGTTATCAAACAAGAATAATTTGAACGATACATAAGTAGATTAAAATGATCAGAATTCTATTATTCTGCTTTAGAATACTATTCTTCACAGCCAGTTCAAAACTGGATGAAATATTGTCCTAAAACAACAATGTTAGGGAGTTGCTTGTTGAGGTCATCAGATGAACGGTCATCTTTCTCTCCTTGGCTCACTGACCGGGTCACCATTGTCTGAAGGCAAGACAAAGGTCATAGGGTCAGAGTTGAACTCTAGAGTAACTGCATATATTACTGCATATGATACTTTGGGGTACTGCATAATTAAATTACTGCATAACTTAATTTGAAATCACTATGACCATAACTCTATACTATACAATTCTTAAACATAAAACTATGCATTTAATATACAAAAATACAATTATAATATTCTACATATAAATGCAATTTACTTTAATTAAGGTAACGCTTAAGTAGTCCAAACGTTTACAATATCTTAATTAAAATAAGTACTGTTAACTGTTTTCTTTGTTTAGTATTTTCACTTTCGGCCGTACACTATCTTTGTTGGTGAAAAATAATACACAATAACAGTAATCAGCTAAAACAAATTAGGTAGGTAATTCGACATTTCTAAAAAGAAATTAACATGTGTGCACCCTTCCATGGTTATGAAGGTGGCACTAAACTATTGTTCCTATCTTATTACCACGAATAACCTGTTTCTCCATTAATAAGATTTTTATGAGGCATGAGAACGAATATTTAACGAATATATTTCAGAGGCGTATAGTAGCTCGTGCCCATGCAATTTATTGTTTGATTTATACTAGAACACTATAGTTTAGAGAGCATTTTATTACCGAAAGCATGAGTGTTCAAACTCAAGTATTCAGAAGTGGATTATCATTTTCTGATGTATCTTTATGACTCGGCCATAACCTACTCGATTAGAAAAGTGCATTCCACATTAATTTGCAGTCAGTGTTCTGTTGAAATGTGTGCAAATATTTGACACAAATGGTCGGATTAACTTTGATCAACACACTAAACCTTAAAGTCAATAAATCTATTAGTCAATTACCACATCAATCCTTTAGCGGTTTCGGGATAATATGAACAACAATGCATGTAGGAACGTAATAGGTAAATCAGTAGAGAGAACGACAAGGAGAACAGTACTACATGCTGAAATGAGGTGGAAATAGAAAAGCACAGCAATGCTGAATTGAGGTGGAAATAGAAAAGCAACAATGATTAAAACGTTTAAAAACATGAACAAGTACCTTCAAAAACTACATAACATGATATAAAATATATCAAATATTGTATCAACAAGACACTACAATACATTAGCCATTAGAAATTAATGTTTTTATTATTATCACTATTATTATTTTATTTATTTTATACATTACAAAATTTAAGTTAAACCCTGAAAGAAATGTAGACGATTATGTCAAATTGACAGCATATATAATCTAATAAATAATCAATAAACAAAATAGGTACACATAACAGGTATAAAATAAATATTGTGTTAAATTTGGATTCTGAAAACATTTATGTTATTTTGTATAAACTTCAGAATGTCATTCATCATTAAATTATTTCACCTGACACTGTCAAATGTCGAATGTCTCCTTGGATTGGCTACACCAATTTAAAGTTTTACGTAGGTCATTCGCAGACCGAAAACAATAATTAGTCAATCAATAACCCATTCTGAGATCACACAAATTACTTTGGTGGTTTGCGTGTAAAACAAAACAATGGTTAAAACAACTACATTTTCTATAACCCTTTCTGTCTTTCTTCCATTATACCTCCTACCACCTCGTCATTTTGCCTATATACCGTATAAATGTAACATTTTCTTTAATTGTATGTGCATTTTAAAGTGTTGTTGGCCTGTAGACTTTTTTGTTTGTTCTGGCGCCATGACAAATTAACAAACATATGAATAACAAATACTGATAGGCCAACTAGGCCTACTATCTGTCCAAACCGAGAATAAAAAAATAGCCTATTTGTGACACCATTAACCATTTTTACACACATTGTTTGGTAACGCATGAGACAATTCCTCTAGTTCAGTGTTAGGGGGCGTCAGGTGTTTGGGATAGCAAAAGGTTAGCTCAAGCGGTCCTGGAGAAGGACAAGTATCCAAGCTATTGGAGAGTGAGTTTTCCAAGCAGTTCGGGAACACCGGAGGGGCCACGGCAAGAAGGCCCTCGCGCGTTAATTTCTTCTGTTTCATGCGCCGGATCTGGAAGCAAATCTTCACCTGCGTCTCACTCAGCTGTAGGGCGCTTGCGATCTCCACTCGTCTCACGCGTGTCAGGTACTTGTTGAAGTGGAACTCCTTCTCTAGCTCCGTGAGCTGTTTGGTGCTGAATTTGGTCCTTGGTACTCCGTTATAGGTAAGATGATGCCCGTCGGTTGTGATGCTGTCATCACCTCCGCTTCCTTGGTCTTGAGTGACTATGCTTACTCCACTGGCCATGTGCATCTTCGCTGAAAAAACAACACGTAAATGTTAAGAATTAGGAATAATACAAATCACTAGGCTACTCCATTTAGAACTATAATATACTACAAAGTGTGCGGCTGCTGTTTGTTTAATTGAATAGTGCAAACTGGGGCACTTGTTTTTACAGTGAAGTGCTACAGGAATTATGAAACTATTATTTTGAAACAAGCTAAATAGATCATTGATCTTGGAAAATGTATAACCATACTTTAAAGACTTTTGTGTCTGCTAAATTAGGGGAGACCTGGGATGGTTTTAACATGGGTCAGGTGTAACACTTCCAATTTCTCCAATCAGGAACATGTCACCTAATTCCCTCTGCACATGCTCAGTTTAATCCTTATTCCCCATTTAAAGTAGTAACACTCTGTGGCAGACACAACCAATTTTAAAAGGAAAAAAAATGTTGAGATATGAAAGTTTTTTTATTTATTTCTGTGATTTTATTGTCAGCTATGTAGTTGAACACATCAATGTTAAATCATGTTTATTGTGTGTCTATCTAGATACATGTCATGCAAGTTTTTAGTGTTAATGTTTTACCTGTTAACTGTAAGATAAACTAGTTCATGGCTATAAGAGTCCGGGTTAGTTGTAACAACAAGTGTCTGGGTTAGTTGTAACAGCAGTGCCACACTGTGACTGTGCCGCACTGTGACTTATATGGTGACTAACAAAATGGCCCACACAGACACCAATGCACATTTATTTTTATTATCATGTTCATATCTTAATGTAAAACCTGTAGGCTACTCTGTGTGCCTATGAGGCCTAAAGGTGTGACATTTGTCAGTCACTATGACTGATAATGACAAACAAGCACAAACACATACACTAATATGCAGTAATGCTAATTTTGTTGCAATGTATTATGTTGAAATGTCTCACTACTATGACAGACAGTAACTAACATACAGTGCATCCGGAAAGTATTCACACCACTTTTTCCGCATTTTGATAAAGCAGTGAGTTTGAAATTTTAGCTAATAAAATTTTTTTGAAAAAAAGCATACATAAGTATTCACAGCCGTTGCCATGACACTCAAAATTTTGCTCATGTGCATCCTGTTTCCACTGATCATCCTTGAGATGTTTCCACAACCTGATTGTAGTCCACCTGTGGTAAATTCAGTTGATTGGACATGATTTGGAAATGCACAAACCTGTCTATATAAGGTCCCACAGTTAACAGTGCATGTCAGAGCACAAACCAAGCCATGAAGTCAAAGGAATTGTCTGTAGACCTCAGAGACAAGACTGTGTGGAGGCACAGATCTGGGGAAGGGTACAGAAAAATATCTGCAGCATTTAAGGTCCCAATGAGCACAGTGGCCTCCATCATCCATAAATGTAAGAAGTTTGGAACCGCCAGGACAGCCAAACTTAGAGATCAGGGAAGAAGGGCATTATTCAGGGAGGTGATCAAGAACCTGATGGTCACTCTGACAGAGCTCCAGTGTTCCTCTGTGAAGAGAGGAGAACCTTCCAGAAGAACAACCATCTCTGCAATACTACACCTATCAGGCCTGTATGGTATAGTGGCCAGACGGAAGCCAAAGATGCAGTTTGTGACCATGTATCTATGAGAGATTGTGTTCTCGCCCTCACAGCATGAAATACTAAATACAGACACAAACTGTAAGCAGAAATCAATTTTACTGAACTCTGCCAACACAGAGTTTTTTGCGTCCTTTCAAGCCCACTTCTCATGGATCCACTGTGAGCAATAAAATAGTTCACTCAGTGTGCGACCTGAGGGTACCTAAATACTGTTAGATATGCCTGATGTATGACGAGCAAAATGATTGGTAACTCACTTCTTCACTGTCTGTATGGCTGTATAATATGTATAGGCTACATACACTGTCTTATACATTCGCTGTACAGTCGTATTGCAAACGTTTAGGCACGCCTGACAATTTCCATGATTTTCATTTACAAATAATTGGGTGTTTGGGTCAGCAATTTCTCTTTGATCTATCAAATAACTGAATGACACAGTCATTTTTCAGTAAGGAAATTACGTTTATTGGATGAACAGAAAATGTGCAATATGCATCAAAACAAAATTAGACAGGTGCAAAAATGTGGGCACCCCAACAGAAATATCACATCAATATTTAGTTGAGCCTCCTTTAGCAGAAATAACAGCCTCTAGATTCTATTCCTATAGCCTGTTAAATAATGTTAAATATGAACATCTGAAGATCATGACGTAGCATGTAATTAGCGTAGACTTTGCTATGGTGTAGGTCGGGGATTGTGGACATTCATGCCAGTGTTTACGGGTTCAAATCCAAACTGACACTTTGTGTGTGTTTTGTTCTACATTGCTGCATGATGCAGACAGGCGATTGTCAATTTTTTTGTAATGTTAACCCTAACTTTATCCTAACCTTATCCTCAGTAATGTCATGTCTAACCTTAACTGTTAGTAACATCATGCCTAACCTTAACCCTTAGTAACTTCATGCCTAACCTTAACCATTAGTAATGTCATGCCTAACCTTGACCATTACTAACCTCATGCCTAACCTTAAATGTGAATGTTGCAATATAATTTTGAACGCTATGGAATGTGTGGAATGTTCTCGCATGAATCTGCTAAAGAAATGTGCAGGGGCAACGTAATAGAAGTACAAATATATCCTAATAGCAAAACGTGCAGCTAAAACGTAAAAACACCCTAAATATGTTGGCATATGTCCTGAGAACACAATTTCGTCGAAATTCTGAGATGTATGGTTCACC
This sequence comes from Umbra pygmaea, assembly GCA_016801145.1. Classification (NCBI taxonomy): domain Eukaryota; kingdom Metazoa; phylum Chordata; class Actinopteri; order Esociformes; family Umbridae; genus Umbra; species Umbra pygmaea. The sequence goes on from JACXGM010040734.1 coordinate 7,166, forward strand.
GGCCACACAGCCCCACAGCATGATGGAACCTCCTGTGGGTAGCAAGTGTTTGTCTTGGAACGCTGTTTTCTTTTGCCACCATGCATAACGTCCCTTGTTATTACCAAATAACTCCATCTTTGTTTCATCAGTCCACAGCACCTTCTTCCAAAATGAAGTTGGCATGTCCAAATGTGCGTTTGCATACCTCAAGCGACTATGTTTGTGTGTAGAAAAGGCTTCTTCCGCATCACTCTCCCATACATCTTCTACTTGTGCAAAGTGTGCTGAATTGTTGAACGATGCACAGTGACACCATCTGCAGCAAAACAATGTTGTAGGTCTTTGGAGGTAGTCTATGGGCTGTTTTTGACCGTTCTCACCATCCTTCGCCTTTGCCTCTCCGATATTCTAATTGGCCTGCCACTTCTGGCCTTAACAAGAACTGTGCCTGTGGTCTTCCATTTCCTCACGATGTTCCTCACAGTGAATACTGACAGCTTAAATCTCTGCTTTAGCTTTTTGTAGCCTTCCCCTAAACCATAATTTTTAACAATCTTTGTTTTCTGGTCATTTGAGGGTTGTTTTGAGGCCCCCATGTTGCCACTCTTCAGATGAGATTCCCAGAGAACAACAACTTGTCATTGGTTACCTTAAATACCTTTTCTCATGATTGGATGCACTGGTCTATGAAGTTCAAGGCTTAATGAGTTCTCCAAACCAATTGTGTGTTCCAATTAATCAGTGCTAGGTAGTTACATGTATTTAAATCAACAAATTGAAAAGGGTGCCCAAATTTATGCACCTGTCTTATTTCGTTTTGATGCATATTGCACATTTTCTGTTAATCCAATAAACCTCAATTCACTACCGAAATATTACTCTGTCCTTCAGTTATTCGATAGATCAAAATGAAATTGCTGATCTAAACACCCACTTATTTATAAATGAAAATCGTTGAAATGTGTGTTAGGGGGTGGGGGAGCATTGTTCCTGACTCTGGTGGAGGTGGTACGGAGCTGGATGTTAAATGTCTGAGGGGGTACAGGACTGGAAAAGGTTTGTGAATCACTGTAATAGCAGACACATGTAACTAGTTCAATTTTGAATGCACTGGCGTAAAAAATTATCCCCGGTCTTCCCTACTTAAATGTCATAATGATGTCTTAACATGGACACATTAAATATAATACATTTATGTACATGCTACTTGTGGTTTGCAAATAAGCTAAAAAGGTTAACTTAATAAATTTTACTGCAATATTTAAATTTGATAAAAGTGTCAAATTTGACACAGGGGAAGATGTTCAGTATCTACCATGACAAGATGAGAGATGGAACTAATCACTCTTTATCCCCTGGTGGCCACGGCATCCACTAGCCAAAACATTTAAATACATATTTAGCTTCCAGAAACTGTCTCTATACCAAATTTAGAGTCATCTTTCAACTGCTATTTGAATCAACTTGATAATCCATAGTGTTCTAAAGTTAAAGCCGGTGCCCGTTTCTATATCCCCCATATCTGTGTTCATTGTTGGCAGTCCTGGTGTATCAGATGATTTTTCAACCAGCATCTATGAGTTCCACAATGTAGCACTTTGAAAAAGGAACCCAACCATGTTCATTACAAGTAACTATGGCTGAAATGTATAACAATATTTGTTTAAAACACAAAGAATCTAATGTTACTTTGAAGGTGTGGTCATTTTGCTTAATTTAAACCATTTACTTGGATTGCATTTTGTCCTCAGAGTTGATGTGTTAGAAGCAGGAAAGATGGGCAAGCATAAGGATTTGCGAGACTTGGACAAGGGCCAAATTGTGATGGTTAGACGACTGGGTCAGAGCATCTCTAAAACTGCAGCTCTTATGGTTGTTGCCGGTCTGCAGTGGTCAGCACCTTTCCAAAGTTGTCCAAGGTTGGAAAAGTGGTGAACTGGCAACAGGCTCATGGATGGCCAAGGCTCATTGATGCACGTGAGGACAAGGACTGGCCCGTGTGGTTCGATCCAACAGACGAGCTACCGTAGATCAAAATGCTAAAAAAGTAATTGCTGGTTCTGATAGAAAGATGTCAGAATGCAGTGCATCACAATTTTTTTGCATATTGGGCTGCTGTTTTTGTGGAAAATGGAGGACCTACACAATATTAAGCAGGTGGTCATAATGTTATGTCTGATCAGTGTAAAGTACAAAGTGCTGTCACAGTCAGTAAAGCATGCCATCATTATACTGAAAAATCTAAACAAAAATGTCAGAGAAATAGCAAAACCATTAGTGGCCAAATCAAATATTTGGTACATTCTTAAAAATAAAGAACACACAAGTGAGCTCAGGACCAACAAAAAGTCCCGGAAGTAAACAAATGTGGTGGATGACAGAAGAATTCTTTCCCTGGTGAAAAAACAATGACAGTGGCCAGATCAAGAACACTCTCCAGCTGACTATGGTTTTTTTTACTTTCTCCCGGCCTCCTGCATGAGGCAGCGCAAATTGGCATAGAGCTGTCCGGGATTTGAGTTGGATAAATCAGATTATCTATCCTGCTACGTCGCTCTCCAGCGACTCCTTGTGCCTGTGGGCTCAATCGCGGAAGGACCGTTGGTGAGCGTAATCATCCCATGCATGATCCATTTAAAGGTTTCCATGTTGGATAAGCAGTGCGAGAAGAATCGGTGGCTAGGGCAACATGTGGCTGGATGAACCATGTGCGCGGCCTGCGCCATCCTACAGATCTGTGAAGGGAGTTGCGGAGCGGCTGACAAGGCAGGATTAGGGGGAAGAGTACACTCTCCAGACAGTCAACAATCATGAGAAGAATTTAACAGAGAAGACTTTTACAGAGTAAATACAGAGGGTTTACCACATGATGTAAACCATTAATAAGCTTCAAAAACAGAGGGCCTGATTTACTAACACAAGCGCTGTTTGCACTGCGTCTGTGTATGCGAGTTCGGTAATTGCGCACGCTATGCTTCCACATTTAGCGAAGTATTTATCAAACCCGATACCCATTACGCTATCAGCGCATACTCCGCCCTCTATTAGCGTGCCTCTATAAGAGCAAACAATGGGCCCGTATCTATCATGGATC
>JACXGM010040735.1:0-10241 GCA_016801145.1 Umbra pygmaea
CTGATGTGTTAATAACCACTAAACTACCTGCTACTGATGTGTTAATAACCACTAAACTACCTGCTACTGATGCATTAATAACCACTAAACTACCTCCTGCTGATGTGTTAATAACTACTAAACTACCTTCTACTGATGTGTTAATAAACACTAAACTACATGCTACTGATGTGTTAATAACCACTAAACTTCCTTCTACTGATGTGTTAATAAACACTAAACTACATGCTACTGATGTGTTAATAACCACTAAACTACCTGCTACTGATGTGTTACTAACCACTAAACTACCTGCTACAGATGTGTTAATAACCACTAAACTACCTGCTACAGATGTGTTAATAACCACTAAACTACCTGCAACTGATGTATTAATAAACACTAAACTACCTGCTACTGATGTGTTAATAACCAATAAACTACCTGCTACTGATGTGATAATAACCACTAAACTACCTGCTACTGATGCGTTAATAACTGCTTAACTATCTGCTACTAATATGTTAATAACGACTAAACTATCTGCAACTTGTTGTCTATATTGTATCTTACTGACTTGTAAAAGCTGAGTCGAATACACAACACAAATACAATAAATAAAAGCTGACATATATAAACTATGTACAGTATAGAGCATTTATATGTAGTTGATTTATGTCAGCTTTTATTTCATTCATCACATTCCTAGTGGGTAGTGGGTCAGAAGTTTACATACACTCAATTACTATTTGGTAGCATTGCATTTACATTTTTTAACCACAAGTTTTGAAGTATACTTTGGGGGTAATTGTCTATTTTGAAGACCCATTTGCGACCCAAACTCTACATTCCTGACTAATGTGTTTTGATGTTGTTTCAGTATATACACATAAGGTTCCTTTCTCATGATGCCATCTCTTTTGTGAAGTGCACCAATCCCTCCTGCAGCAAAGCACCCCCACAACATGATGCTGCCACGATTATGCTTCAAGGTTGGCGAAGTGTTCTTCGGCTTGCAAGCCTCCCCCTTTTTCCTCCAAACATAACGATGGTCATTATGTCCAAACAATTTAATTTTTGTTTCATCAGACCAGAGGGCGTTTATACAAAAAGTGTGATATTTGTTCGCGTATGCTGTTCCAAACTGTATTTTGGCTTATATATGGCAGTTTTGGAGCCGTGGCTTCTTCCTTGTTCAGCAGCCTTTCAGATTATGTCAATATTGGGCTCTTTTTAATGTGGATATTGATTATTTTGTACCTGATTCCTCCAGCATCTTCACCTGCAAGGACCTTTGCTCTTATTCCGGGATGGATTTGCACTTTTCACACCAAAGTACGTTCATCACTAGGAGACAGAACGCATCTCCGTGCTGAGCATTATGATGGCTGCGTAGTCCCCTGGTGTTCATACTTGGGTATTATTGTTTGTACAGGTGAATGTGGTACCTTCAGGCATTGGGAAATTGCTCCCAAGGATAAACCAGACTTGTGGAGGTCTTTTAATTTTCCCAAGATGTCAAGCAAAGAGGCACTGAGTTTGAAGGTAGACCTTGAAATACAACCACAGGTTAATTGACTCAAATTATGTCAATTAGCATATTAGAAGCTACTAAAGCCATGGAATTTTCTAACCATTATTTGGGGGGGGTGATTTATTCCCCATGTTTCAACCCTCTTAATTGGTCTTGGCCAATTTTCCACTAACCCTGCCTTGTCAGCAGCTCTGCAACTTCATGGAAAGATACGGGATGTGTGGGAGGACTACACTCACCAGCGATACATCTGCAATTGAACTTAGAGGCACCCAATTAATTTTCCAAGCTGTTTAATGCCACATTCAACTTACTGTATGTAAACGCCTGACACACTGGAATTGTGAATATTGTGATATATATTGTGATATATATGTGATATAGTGGAATAGTCTGTCTGTAAACAATTGTTGAAAAAATATTTGTGACATGCACAAAGTAGATGTCCTATCTGACTTCCCAAAAATATAGTTTGATAACACGATATCTGTGATAACACGATAACACGATATCTGTGATAACACGATATCTGTGATAACACGATATCTGTGGAGTGGTTGAAAAATTATTTTATGACTTCAAGCTGAATGTACATTTCTGACTTTTTGTACATACAATAATACACTGTAATAAGAAATTGAAGGGATGATGGATTATGATGTTCAAGGAGAAGTAGAATTGAGAATAAGGGTATTGATGCTATATTGAAGAATCTTGTCAGGGACACAGGGAGGTCTGTAGTGTCAGTAACGCACTGTCGGACCCCCCTCACAGCTCATCTGGGAAATGGTTACTGGCTATTCACTCGTCTCCACTGTCAATGCATAGCATCCACCCAGAGCTGCTTTATAACTTCTGAAAAAGTTTGGAAATGTACTTACAGTACTTCATTTGAGTGGTAAATAAAATCTGAAATCTGCAATCATGTGGATTAAGTGCATGAATGTGATTATAAAATATGTTTTTGCTTAAAAGCAGACAATATTATCCAGAGAGAGGGTTTGCCTGTGTTGTATAGTCAACATAATAGAACACAATAATGATATATAAAAACAAAACATACAAGGCATTAGTAAATGTCTTGTCCGTGACTTTTGCTGTTCATGGGGAAACGCATTTAGATTTTCTTGAGTCATATAGAGCTCTTTAGAAGTAGACTACACTGTAGTGTTGTTTTGAAAGAGTAGGCAACTTCAGATAAAACAGTATAGCATAATCCCTATGCATTTACATTGTTACGTTATACAGAGTTTATTGTAGATTACAAATATAGTGTTGTTTTGAATGAGTAGGCACAAGTCTATTAAGTATACTGTCTTGTTCTGAGCAAATCCCAAGGATTACACATTTTAATTCATATTCTAGATCTTTGCATGTTCTAATCAATGTAATTATAAATATCTAGTTTTTTTAACAGTAAGACACTTTCAAAGACATTTTGAGCAAAAAATGCTTTGTAGAGCCAGAGAAGAGCTCTGACACAGGTGAACAGACCAACGCACAAACTATACCACAAACAAACAAACAAAAACGTCTCCCCTCCAACTTCATGTCATTCCCCATTAATCTTTTCTTGTAAGTTGATTTTATATGCTATATTGTTATAACTATGCCCAGAAGCCCCTAGATTTTAATTAGTCAGAATATTTAAGAAATTAAATATGTTTGAGGTGAGCTGGTGGCGTTAATTCACATTTACGTCATTTAGCAGATGCACTTATCTAGTGACTTACAGTAAATATAGGGACATTCTCCCTGGAGCAGCTTAGGGTCAAGTGCCTTGCTCAAGAACACAAAGACACCAGGTTATGGTTGGTCCTTTCTGTGTCTCATCTGAATGAGTTTGCAAACTCTTTCTTTAGGCAATGTATTCTTCCCTTGTCTTGTACTTCTATTCATAGTTTATTCATATGAACTCAGCAAAAAAAAACTGTTTTTGAAAGAGAATTTTTTAAAATTCTAATATCTTTATAGATATTCATAGTAAATGGTTTATACGATATTGTCAATGCTAGTTCAATTAATAATAGACAATTAATGAACATGCAACCATAGAACGTTAATTAAGACAATAACTGCTTACAGACAGTGGCCACAGTTATTAAAACTGAGGACACTAAATAGACCTTCTTATAGACTGTAAAATACACCAAAAGAAAGACGCCCAGGGTCCCTGCTCATCTGTGTGAACCTGCCTTAGGCATACTGCAAGGAGGCATGAGGACTACAGATGTGACCAGGGCAATAGATTGTAAGGTCCATACTTCGAGACGCCTAAGACAGAGCTACAGGGAGACAGGAAGGACAACTGATCAGCAGCAGAACTGGTGGTTGGTTGGACTATCGTCGAAGGAAAGAGCGTTACAATGAGGCCTGCACTCTGTAGTGGAATCGATTTGGAGGTGGAGAATCTGTCATGGTCTAGGACAGTGTGTCACGCCATCATCTGACTGAGCTTGTTGTCATTGCAGGCAGCCTCAACGCTGTGTGTTACAGGGAAAACATCCTTCTCTCTCATGTGGTACCTTTTCTGCAGGCTCATCCTGACATGACCCTGCAGCATGACCAGGGGCGGACTGGCCATCGGGAGTGTCGGGAGTTTTCCCGAACGGCCGGTCCATTCCAGGCCAAACGGGCCGTCACATTTTACTTTGACGGCCGGTCGGACGTATTAAAACAAGTGACAGTAGGCTGAAATGGACAGGCTGTTGCATCCGCAAAACTGCGCTCTGGCCCGGCCGTCAAATCGAGAGAGAGTTCCTCTATATTCAAATGAGGAGAAACCCAGAATGAATTATTGACGAACGCGGAGAGCGACAGATACAGTGCACGCGCGCACACGCGCGCCACCTCCCCCCCACCGCCGGCCGCTCCATCCAAAGTCCCGGGCCAAATTTTTTCCCAGTCCATCCCTGAGCATGACAATGCCACCAGCCATACTGCTCGTTCTGTGCTTGAACGCATGTCAGTGTTCTGCCATGGCCAGTGAAGAGCCCGGATCTCAATCCCATTGGGACCTGTTAGACTAGAGAGTGAGGGCAAGGGCCATTCCCCCTAGAAATGTCGGGAAACTTTCAGGTGCCTCACAGCAAGAACTGGCAAATCTGGTGCAGTCCACGAGGAGGAGATGCACGGCAGTACACATCAAAATAACCAGTGTTAAATCAACTCTGAGAGTATTAAAGTAACACTCTCAGTGTTCTATATAAAACTTTCTAGGTACTTAATTCAGTTGTTTGCAACACCAGATATTGACTGTTACTTTACATTTTGACCCCCTCTTTGTTCAAGGACACATTATTCCATTTCTGTTAGTCACATGCCCGTGGAACTTGTTCAGTTCATGTCTTAGTTGTTTAATCCTTTTCTGTTCATACAAATACTTCCAAATTTTCAGTTTGCTGAGAATAAAAACACTAGAAAGTGAGAAGACGTTTCTTTTTTTGTTGAGTTTATGTACAGTATATGGCAATACCATATTTTTGGAATGTACATTTGTTGCATTTTGTAAATAAATCTAGATCTACAGTATAGGGCAGTGTCTGGCTCAATGGTAGGAATGTCAGGAATCTGGGTTCAATTCCGATGAGGGGATAATTTAAAAAAATCTCTACCGAACCGTAAAGTGCTCTAGATAAGAGTGTCTGCTAAATTACTTAATATATTTTGACAGTGGTTGTCATGGCTAGTTACAGTTGCTAAGCACTGACTATGTAAATCATGATGTCAATCACACTTGTACAATGATTACAATACCCATTATTCTCTTCAAATTAAAATTCCAAATTGCAATGGCAATTATGAAACACAATCTTAGGTATCCATACGTCTGCAGTGAAAAGCTGTCTACGGTTTCAGTATTACACTCACGATTTGCCATTTCACATGAAAAAGGTACTCTTTCTGGGGTCTACATTAAACATCAAACACATGAGGCTAGAGATGAGTTATACATAAAATTAGAAATATATTAAATATATACTGTATAATGTATGTGGCAGAGCAGCAAGAATGACATGGTTCTATAACTGTGATGTATTTTACATTGTTTATGTTTTTGGTGATAAACCCATTGTGTCTGGTAGGATATACCCTGAAATAATTATCAAATGACACAGATAATGAGCTATACTGAACAGTTCCTATGTGGAATATATTGTGGATAATTCACACATGTCTTAAATTATAAATGTATTTCCCAAGAAGAAGACAATAGGATGTGTACTGTATATGTAACAGCCTGGCTTCCTCCAGTCTGACCACCACACACACAGGCTCTGAACCAGCTGTCACTCACATAGCGTCCTTACCACCGTCATTAAACCTTGTGAGGCACTAGAAACTACCACTTCCAGGTCTCAGAGCGAGAGACGTTTCTGTCTGAAATCTGACCAGCACATCCTGCTAACTGACTAGCTTTTTCACACCAGCTACATACATTCAATAATTAGATGCCGTAAATATATTTATACTGACATATAAACATTCCCGAGATATACATAGGGACACAGATGCACACACACACACGCATGGGTTTAGACCACTAGGATTGACACTAGGGATGACTCTTTACCCCGGTCTCCCTACACTGTAGACACCTGTCACATGACCCCACTCTGAAGACACATGTCACATGACCCACCCTGTAGACACCTGTCACATGACCCCACTCTGCAGACATCTGTCACATGACCTTAACCTGTTGACACCAGTCACATGACCCCACTCTTTAGACAGATGTCACATGACCACACTCTGTAGACACATGTCACATGACCCACCCTGTAGACACCTGTCACATGACCCACCCTGTAGACACCTGTCACATGACCCACCCTGTAGACATCTGTCAAATGACCCCAACATGTAGACACCTGTCACATGACCCCAACCTGTAGACACCTGTCACATGACCCACCATGTAGACATCTGTCACATGACCCACCATGTAGACATCTGTCACATGATCCCAACCTGTAGACACCTGTCACATGACCCCAACCTGTAGACACCTGTCACATGACCCCACTCTGTAGACACATGTCACATGACCCACCCTGTAGACACCTGTCACATGACCCCAACCTGTAGACATCTGTCACATGACCCTACTCTGCAAACTCCTGTCATGACAGCACACAGACACCTGTCACTCAGAGGCCACATGCCATCTTCTGTCGTTCCTACCTGCCGGCATCTACCGAGGTGATGGCGATGAGTGGTGGTATCCTGAGGGCCAGGGTGGTGGGCCGGCAGATAGGCTCAGTCTCTGGCCTCGGGGACCAGTCGTGCTGCTCCGCTTGCCTGAATGCCAGGGGGGGCAACTGAAGGCTCCTGGTGGAAAGCCTCCGTACCTGGAAGGGCTCCATCTCAAGGCCCAGACACAGTCCTGGCTCTGGGGAGTCTCGGTCGGACAGCTGCAGGGGACAGGAGAGAGCAGGTCAGCCAGGAAGGCTGAATAAGCAGGGGCTAGAGTAGTGCTAATTCACACACTTTAACTAAATTAAATATTAAATGAATGGTTCATTATGTTTATTTCATCTTAAAGGTGATATAGGGATTTGTATATAAAAATTCAAATGGCACATAAATTGCACCAGTCAAGTTACGGGTATGTTCTAAAGTGAATGTGTCTATTAAACCCCTAGGCACTCTGTGTGTTGCGTCATCAGGCTCTTCACTCCACAATGCACCTTCTCAAACTGGTATCAGTCAATCACCCAACAGACATGAACGCATCCCCATAATCAGGTCTCACTCACCTACATTCTAAACACCTGTGTACACTCCTGGCTGTATTTAAGTATGCCTGCTTCTCTCACTCATTGTGAGGTATTGTTTGTACTTGAGTCAACATACTGAGCATTCTATATTCCGTCTATGATTACCTGGTTCGACTATTGGTTCTGTATATTGGATTACTTGTTCTTTGGATTACCCTTTTGTGCCTTTGCCTGTTACCATCTGTCTCCAGTGTACCAAGCCTGCCTCCCGACGACGTCTCTGCCCTGCTACTTTGTAAGACCCTCTGTGTACCGAACCCCTGCCTGCTCTGACTTCCAAGCTCTGTGTTCCGAACCCTTGCCTGCTCTGACTTCCATGCTCTGTGTACCGAACCCCTGCCTATTCCTCTGTTGGATATATATATACACGATATTGTGGATCCTGGATTCCCTGTTTTCCAGTATTATATTGGGATACAATAAAACCATTATTGTTTATATGCAACCTATCCAGTTTGATTCATTACACTGTGAAGTCCCCCTCTGAGTACTATTAGGAACAGGTGACCACGTAAGGCCCTAGAAGCAAGGGCGTTGTTCATAGGTGTCAGTTTGGGATCCATGGTAGGTCTACTTTCAGGCAATAAAAAATTAACTGGCTGTATAATTGTTCTTGGTAATGTGATGTGGAGGGGTGCTCTGAAGGACATCAGGTCTCTCAATGAGACATTTAGTGGGGATAGAGTTATTAAATAGATTTGTTGTCTGGTTTGTGATTTTCTTATCTGTGCTGTTTTGATTTGATCACTGTCAATTTAGTTTTTTATTTCTGTTGTGTAAGAATATTTAATAAAATGAAATGCATTAATACAATTCAGTTGTCTGGTTTTGGAAGGGTTAGGTTCGTGGGGTAAATGTAGTGTTTTTAAAAAACAAACTATGCAAAAATGAAAGATGATTATTGTTTTTGGGAACATGGATGCCCAGTAGGATTGTCAGCATAACAAATACAGTGAGGAGGAAAAAAATAATTTGATCCCTGCTGCTTTTGTACGTTAGCCCACTGACAAAGAAATGATCAGTTTATACTTTTAATGGTAGGTTAATTCAACAGTGAGAGACAGAATAACAACAAAATCCAGAAAAACGCATTTCAAACAAGTTTAATTGATTTGCGTTACAATGAATGAAATAAGTATTTAATCTCCTCTCAATCAGCAAGATTCCTGGCTCCCAGGTGCCTTGTATACAGGTAACGAGCTGAGATTAGATTAGAACAGATTGTTATCTGTATAAAAGACACCTGTCCACAGAAGCAAGCAATCAATCAGATTCCAAACTATCCTCCATGGCCAAGACCAAAGAGCTGTCCAAGTATGTCAGGGACAAGATAGTAGACCTGCACAAGGCTGGAATTGGCTACAAGACCATCGCCAAGCAGCTTGGTGAGGTCACAACAGTTGGTGTGATTATTCATAAATGAAGGAAAAACAAAATAACTGTCAATCTCCCTCGGTCTGGGGCTCCATGCAAGATCTCACCTCCTGGAGTTGCAATGATCATGAGAACGGTGAGGAATCAGTCCAGAACTACATCAGTAGCTGGGACCAAAGTCACAATAAAACAATTGGTAACACATTACGCTGTGAAGGACTGAAATCCTGCAGCACCCGCAAGTTCCCCCTGCTCGAGAATACACATGTACAGGCTTGTCTGTTTGCCAATGAACATCTGAATGATACCGAGGAGAACTGGGTGAAAGTGTTGTGGTCAGATGAGACCAAAATCAAGACATCAATCAATCAAGAAATGTCTGAACTCTGTGATCGCCAAAAAGGGTTTTGCCACCAAGTACTAAGTCATGTTTTGCAAAGGGGTCAAATACTAATTTCAATGATTGTAATCCAAATACATTTTTTAAATGTGATTTTCCATATGTTTTTGTTGTTATTCTGTCTCTCACTGTTCAAATAAACCTACCATTGAAATTATAGACTGATCATTTCTTTGTCAGTGGGCAAACGAACAAAATCAGCAGGGGATCAAATAAACTTTCCCCTCACTTTATATGCAATAAGAATTGCAGATGTTAAAAACAATAAATCACAGGTTCTGACACACAATGGAATATGTCTACCAGCATACACAATTCATGATAAACTACACAACACAGTTTCACTTTTACAACTTCATCAAACCTCTGAGGGTTCTGAGATTGTCAACACCAACGTTTCCTGAAGGAGTCTGTCATGCCCACTCGTAACTATTGTTGTTTACTTGGGTTAAAAAGGCTCCAACAAATATTTCAAGCTAGATTTAACACTCACTCCCTAAAGTTCACAGCAATAAATATTTGATGCAGAATCAAATTAGTAGCAAAAGTGCCATCCCAGGGCAGAATTTTTGTTTTGAGTCTGCAATAATTTTCACATGGGCCAAGAGCCACACAGGGACAAAATGCAATGTGTGTCTGTATTGATTGTACAGTATGTCATCTTAATGGGAAGGAAACACTCAGTGGAGACAGATAAAAGGTCTTGCGTCTCATAGTACAAATGTACCATGTTCTACAAATCATTTTGAAAACCAAAAAGGGTATGTTTTTTGGACTGAAGGCAGTGTTGAATGCACCAATCAGAGACTTCCAGCAGTATAAACTACTTATTAGTAATAAAAAACATTTCATATGCAAACAAAAGTAATTGTTTTTTTATTTACTGTATATGTTGCATGCATTTGGAAAAAAACAGAGAGCTTACACTACATACAGGCTACATACAGGCTACATACAGCTACATACAGGCTACATACAGGCTACATACAGGATACATACAGGCTACATACAGCTACATACAGGCTCCATATAGCTACATACAGTCTACATACAGTCTACATACAGTCTACATACAGGCTACATACAGGCTCTAACTGCACATCCTATACCTCCAGGCTCTAACTACACAAACTATACCTCCAGGCTCTAACTGCACAAACTATACCTCCAG
>JACXGM010040736.1:0-10241 GCA_016801145.1 Umbra pygmaea
ATGTTTCTAAACGGTTCCGTGACCATAGACGTAGTAAAACACGGTTTGCTTGTCATGATTGCGCTGATCTTGTTCGTCACGTTAGTTTCGATTCTGGGGAGGAGGTGGCGGAGGGATACAACTCAGGTATTTTGAATTTGAACTGTAGTACCCATTTTTTAACGCTGGCTGTCCGTTTTACATATAGCACCTTTAAGTAGCTTCTTACCCAAAATAGCACTTACTATATTAGAAGCTCAGAATAAAATCTTGTCTCCTTCGTGGAGCCCCCGATGGTGGCTGATGTGGCCTCTGATCTTCATTGAATGGCACCGTTCTACAGCGCAATATCGTGGAGAACCCTGCATGCCATAGTTATGTTACACGCCTGCTCTGGTGTGTATAGCAGTCCCCCACCCCACCCCGCTTACCCAAGACAGAGCCACCTGCCTGTGAGCAAACCTATACATCACTCTGTGGTTCATGTGCGTGTGTGCGCACTGTTGAACCTGCGTTCCTGCTTTTTTCGGAATTTGCAAGCGGTGTTAGGTACTCAGTCAGGGCATAACCTTTTTTACCAAGAGGAATCACATCCAACCGTTTCACCAAAGAACTATGTAGAACTACTATAATAATTGTACAAGGGCATAACTCACCGAGGAGATGACTCCAGCCATGCAGTGCGCCCTCTGTTCCAATGCTGCAGTTTAGAAAAAAAAAGAGACGCGTGTCCCACCCGGCCACCGGGCTACCATATTCAGAACAAACATCCTGGCATCACATATGATCTGAACATTGATTGAATTAAAGTTTTTGCGATTGATGAATGCGTAATCATCCATGGATGGTGGCTACAGACGCAGAACAATCAATAGCCCAATTCGCCCCAATTGGAAACCCAGCAATCTCATAAAATTGTATTTTAATCATAGTTTGAATACATCAGAAAGGGACTTCATAGCCACCAAAACTGCTGGCAATTTATGTACACAAAGTCAGACCAGACGTGAGATTTTATCGCAGCCTACAATCTCGTTCAAATTGATAAATCCCTTGCCTTGCGTAGGAATCGGCGTACGCCCGTAGTACGCCTGTTTTAGGTCGTACGCACGTTTCATAAATGCGGGCCACTCTGTCTCTGTCTCTCCTTTTTCATCTCCGTGTTTAACCTCCTAGCAGATATGTCAACTCTGAGAATAGAATGTTGTGGTATTTTGGATACACTTGCAATGCAGATTGCACTGGCTATACTGATGTTGAAGCTAGCTGGCTAGCTGTGACATTCATCAGTGGATAGAAAGCTAAGTTGGATAATGCAGCACATTTTAAACCCAGGTAAATAGTGAAATAATACAATATATTTTGCCCCCTGTGTATAGCTAATCTGGATTCCTTAGGAATAGAGTTTGTGATTCATATGACAATTTATTTTTATTGTTACTGTCAGACAACACTACACCTGCAACTGAGATTGAAGGTCCCGTGGATCCACCCCCGTCGCTTAGCACTGTCCACACCGGTCATGAGACCGAGTTGAATGAAGACAAACATTTGTTCCCATGTAAATATTAGTAACAGACGCAAGTAGACTCAGAATATTTGATGTTGAATGGTGTTTCTTTATCTAGACAAAGGATTGAACCTACACTGCCGGTCAAAATTTTGGGGTCAGTGAGAATATTATTTTTATTTTTTGGAGGGAAGAAATTAATACTAATCTATCAAGGAATAATTAAATGTATCTAAAGTGACAGTAAAGACATTTATAATGTTACAAAAGATTCAATTTCTATTTCAAAAAAATTCTGTTCTTTTGAACTTCCTATTCATCAAAGAATACTGAAAAAAAACTGTTTTAAACATTGATAATAATAATAATAAATGTTTCTTGAGCATCAAATCCTCATATCATACTGATTTGTGAAGGATCATGTGACACTGAAAACCGGAGTAATAATGCTGAAAATTCAGCTTTGATCACAGGAATAATCTACTTTACTATATACAGTGCCTTGCGAAGGTATTCGGCCCCCTTGAACTTTTCGAACTTTTGCCACATTTCAGGCGTCAAACATAAAGATATGAAACTGTAATTTTTTGTGAAGAATCAACAAGTGGGACACAATCATGCAGTGGAACAAATTAATAGGATATTTCAAAACTTTTTTAACAAAAAAAAACTGACAAATAGGGCGAGCAAAATTATTCGGCCACTTTACTTTCAGTGCAGCAAACTCTCTCCAGAAGTTCAGTGAGGATCTCTGAATGAGCCAATGTTGACCTAAATGACTAATGATGATAAATAGAATCCACCTGTGTGTAATCAAGTCTCCGTATAAATGCACCTGCTCTGTGATAGTCTCAGATGTCTGTTGAAAGCACGGAGAGCATCATGAAGAACAAGGAACACACCAGGCAGGTCCGAGATACTGTTGTGGAGAAGTTTAAAGCCGAATTTGGATACAGAAAGATTTTCCAAGCTTTAAACATCCCAGGGAGCACTGTGCAAGCAATAATTTTGAAATGGAAGGAGTATCAAATCACTGCAAATCTACCAAGACCCGGCCGTCCCTATAAACATTCAGCTCATACAAGGAGAAGACTGATCAGAGATGCAGCCAAGAGGCCCATGATCACTCTGGATGAACTGCAGAGATCTACAGCTGTGGTGGGCGAGTCTGTCCATAGGACAACAATCAGTCGTATACTGCACAAATCTGGCCTTTATGTAAGTGGCAAGAAGAAAGCCATTTCTGAAAGATATCCATAAAAAGGTTGTTTAAAGTTTGCCACAAGCCACCTGGGAGAAACACCAAACATGTGGAAGGTGCTCTGGTCAGATGAACCCAAAATCGAACTTTTTGTCAACAATGCAAAACGTTATGTTTGGCATAAAAGCAAAACAGCTCATCACCCTGAACACACCATCCCCACTGTCAAACATGGCGGTGGCAGCATCATGGTTTGGCCCTGCTTTTCTTCAGCAGCGACAGGGAAGATGGCTAAAATTGATGGGAAGATGGATGGAGCCAAATACAGGACCATTCTGGAAGAAAACCTGATGGATTCTGCAAAAGACCTGAGACTGGGACGGAGATTTGTCTTCCAACAAGACAATGATCCAAAATGTAAAGCAAAATCTACAATGGAATGGTTCACAAATAAACATATTCAGGTGTTAGAATGGCCAAGTCAAAGTCCAGACCTGAATCCAATCGAGAATCTGTGGAAAGAACTGAAATCTGCTGTTCACAAACGCTCTCCATCCAACCTCACTGAGCTCGAGCTGTTTTGCAAGGAGGAATGGGCAATAATTTCAGTCTCTCGATGTGCAAAACTGATAGAGTCTGACCCCAAGCGACTTACAGCTGTAATCGCAGCAAAAGGTGGCGCTACAAAGTATTAACTTAAGGGGGCTGAATAATTTTGCAAGCCCAATTTTTCAGTTTTTTATTTGTTAAAAAAGTTTGAAATATCCAATAAATTTCATTCCACTTTCGCAAGGCACTGTATTCACATAGAAAACAGATGATTTACACTGGAATAATATTTAATACTATAACTGATTTTGGTTGTATTTTTTATCAAATAAGTGCAGCCATGGATAGCAGAAGAGACTTCTTTTAAAACCATTTAAAATCGTACCGATCCCAAACATTTGAATGGTAGTGTAAGCGTAAGTACCTTTCACAGAGAGTTGCAGCTTTTCAGACACAAATGCCAGTCATTCTAGGGGGTCATTAGGCATTTGGCATGCTAATGTGTAAGTCTTGAAATACTTGGAGCAGCTATCAGTAACAAAAGTATAGTGTGACAGTCACATCCCTGGGCCCAGTTCTTCAAAAGTGTCATTTGGATCAAATGCTTTGTCTCCATTACAGGGCCACCTAGGCCATTGTAGGCGGTTCTAGGTACACTGCAAAAAATACCCTTCTTGAAACAAGCTAAATAATCTTAAATCTGGCCAAATTGTCTTGTATCAAGCAAATAAATCTGCCAATGGTGTAAGCATTTTTTCCTTGCCAAGAATTCTTGAAATTAGCAAAAAAGTCTTGACACTGAGAAGCACAGATTTATCTTTAAACTAGACAAAAATGCTTAAAACTAAGCAAGTTTAGCTAGATACAAGCACTTGAAAAATTGTTATTTTAGATATAATTAGTTTTTTAGTCAATTGTTCTTATTTTTTTCTTATAATAAAATTCCTAAATTAGCACAGAAATCTTAAAATGAGATGAAATTTCTTGAAAAAGACCAAGCAATACAAGTTACTTTGTCTTTAAATAAGTAGCATGAAGCATTCTCACTTTGAGGGTCTTTATTAAACAAAAGCATGATATTATTCAAGGGCATATCAGAAAATACACCTCTGATTTCAAAATAAAGGCTGAAACAAGTTTAATTTTCCACTAAAGAAATGCACACTGTTCCTTACTGCCAATACACCAAAAATGTAGAACAAAAGAAAACACATCCTCCAGTATAATTAGTCTAAAGAGTAACAATGCACATACCATCTCTCCATTTTAAATGACATCTCAATTTCAGTGATGCTCAGTAATTAAATGTGAGCTACATGTTTCAACAAACACCATATGAGATTTATCTACTTACTCAATGAACGCTTGCCATTTAAACATGGCTTTCTAATACGAATGGGTTACATCGCACATCTCATCTCCCAGCACCTTTGTTTGCAACACACAAAAGTGTAGCAATAGACATAGGATACAGTAGGTCAAGTGAAGGCAATGAAACAGAGGCCCCTCATACTACAAATCTTTGGAAAGTGCACATCAGTGGAGGAAGGCATTGCGATCTTCTGAGGGGGAGATAACAAAATAATCTATGTAGAATATTAGGAAACAGCTGTAAACAAGTAACATGTTTCATTCAGTATTGTAGTAATGTTTCACATATCACAGTTTGAACCATCATGCCTTCCATACCCATGAGAATAAAGGGTATAAAATCATTTTGGCTTCTTAAAAAATATGTGATGAATGTCACAATGAACAATTGTTTGCTTGATTTTGAATTGCTTTTTTAAGGCTTGAAGTTATTGTAGACCCTTTGGTGTATGAAAGCCATGGTCATTCAAATATATTAATAGGGTGGAAAGCTATAAATGTCACTGCATAAAATGCTCACCTTAAGAATGGCCTTATTGCTCGAGCCCAGCTTCTTTGGTGGTGCAGTGCCAGATGGGATGAGCAATGGCAAAGCTCGGAAAACCACTGGTTTGAAAGAATCCCCGCAAAAAGGTACATGTTAAACTCTCTAATGCTGTCTAAAATAATAAAGTTTGGAATTTTTTAATTAAATGTTAGTGTACTTGTGAACTTACCTCTAAAGTTCTTGGATGCTTCATAGCTTGCTACATCACACCATAACACTGAACCTTAAGAGTAGAAGGGTGCTCTCTGTTCCTAGTCGTTGCCACTCCCATCCTGGGATAGATCATTTAGAAACTTTTGAAGTGTTGGGCTCATCCTGATGCACAGTGACATCTTCCAACTGCTGATGAACCTTGGATTTTAATATGCTCAGTCTCCCCCCCTGAAATGTAGATGTAAACCTTTAAAAAAGAGGACACAAATGGATATGTAATTATCATTAATTTTTTTTTACAAGTACAGTCTTTTGGCTGAGACTTTGTATTGATGCTCTTGTATTTTGTTTCATTCAATGTTTATACATTTTTGAATGACCATCAATATCTTCCTTGTGTTAAACTATTTTGGTACAGTATGAAAATAATTGTGTGCATCTAATATGTTTCTGTCTTACAGTTCAGCACCTGTCCGAAACTGTTTTGAACTGGGACGACTGGACACCACAGATTTAATAAATATTTTCAGTGGTTTAACTTTTAGGTTCACTTGTAGCCAGCGTTGGATAAGGTACTTTTTAAAATTTGTTAAAAGTAACTTACCCAACTCTGCTTGTAGCTAGCTCAAGGTTAAACACAGCTAAATAGCTGTTTGCCCTTGCTAGCAAATGTTTGAGATTGTGTTCATGGAAGGCAGTAATGTTCCTATCTGCATGTCTAGCTAACTAGCTAGGTAAGTTAGCTAACGCCTAAAGTTACAGACCGCTAATTTAACCATGGAAAAATGTAATTGAAACACGCAGCATAAATAAAATAGTTTATTTACTTCATAACGCTTTAATATAAAGTGTTACTTACCACTGAATTTAGAAATTGCAACTTCGGCGAGTCCACCCATTACTCTAATGTTCGTCAGACTGATGAAAAATACTGGGGTAAATCTTCCTCTTCTTTAGTTTTATTGGCAGATCGCAACCACCTGAAAGGTGCATATACTGCCACCTACTGTACCGGAGTGAGAGGCCAAAATCAGCTCAAATATGATTTAATGTGCATTATGTTTGAAGGACATTCAATATCTTGGAATAACATTATTGTATTACAGTAATATTTAGTTAGAGTATTCTTTTGCTTAACAAATGTGGATTGAACACTATATACTTAAAAGGTAAAGTATCTAAATGAGTTTTTCCCTTAAAAAACGCCCTATCATTGGTATTTGAGTGACGTAAAGGGCCAAATTGTGCTGGTTAGACAACTGCGTCCCAGATTATCCCAGCTTTTGAGTAGTTTTCCGAGTCTGCAGTAGTCAGTACCAAAAATTAAACAGCTGTGGCTCATAAATGCAACAGTCATGGAAATTTGTACAGAAATGTTATGAAAAGTTTTTTAATTTATTTATTAAAAAGGTAGTCGGCAACACAGAACTGTGTAATACCTTTATCCAAATCAGTCAAGGGTCATGTTAAACTGTATTTTCATGTTAGTCATGTTTATAATAAAAATAAAAAAATGTTTTCATTTCATAAGATTCTTAAATTGAGAAATCGTGCAAGTGGTCTCAATCTTAAAATAAGAAAGATAAGCTTGTTCCTTTGCTGGGATAATTAGCAAAATATGTCCACACCTTATTACTAGTTAAATCGAACTTGAAATTAGTTGGTAAATCTTATTAAGAAAAAGTTAGGTATATTTTCTCAAAATAAGATTATTTGTCTTATGTAAAAAATGCTTGACAATATTATTTTTCTTTTAAAACTTAAAATAAGACAAATTTTCTAGAAATAAGGCTTTTTTTACTTTTTTTAAAAATCAGTTTTTGCAGTGTACGCTACAAACCAGGCGTGGGGGGTTTGCGTGTCCCCACTGCCTTCGAATTTGAACAGGGCCACGTTATGTTCCCGGTAAGATCTGAAGGTTTTACGTTGTCAGCCGATGACGCGTATTGTTTTAGAGTTTGACAGACGACGCGCTGCTTTGAGGCAGTGATTATTTGTTATTGAAAAATAAACTGATGGCATGTTATTAGCTATATTGTGAAGCAATATAGAAGAAAAAAACATCAAGGAACAAAAAAGTGTAATGCAAGGAGATAATCACTCCAGCAGAGCGTCAAAAGGAACGCCTAGAGAGGTAATGTAACGTTGTTATTTCAGAGACTATAACCTGTGTTTCTATTCAGTTATCCATTGGGTTGCTAGGTAGCTGTGCATTTTCCAAGTTTTCCTGAGGAATATTTAACTGAATTCACTCCATGCAACTGTGGTTTTGTAGTGTTTACTAATACTACATATTAAACCTTATAAAAATGTGCATTTCAAAACGATGTCTGGTTCCACATCGTTTGCTTTTAATGTCCGAAGTTTAATTTCGGTCTTGGCTGAAAGTTCATTTGTGGCGACTGTTCAACGTTTTAACGGACACTTAACTAGACACGCCGTATCTAGAATGTAATATACAGCAATTATAATATTTCTAGACTGTAGGCTATACAAACTGAGTAGGAATGCATATGAAAATGTATGTGAAAATATTCCTTCAAGCTCTGAAACATTGATAGCAAAGATGTACATAACTGTACAAAATTTTCTCCATTTCCTTAGATGTATATTACTACAAAAGCTGTAGTGCACTGTACAGTACATATTACAATAAGAGAGAGAAATGGTATTACCCTTTCATTTATCAGCCAAAACATTATGACCGCCTATTTGACAGGTGGATCTAAGCGTTCTGATTGGCTGAGCCATTTAAGACCTGCCCCCTGGTGTGTTCCTATTGGTCCATGTAAGCCACAGGTGTCAAACCCTTATATGTGTTCCTATGGTACAGGCCGTCCCCTAAACTGAGCTGTCAAAACTTTGACGAGTGGGTTTAAAACTAGGGATTGGTTCGTTTGTAAGTTCCAACCCATTAAGGAGTTCCTATGGTACAGGCCGTCCCTAAACTGAGCTGTCAAAACTTTGAAGAGTGGGTTTAAAACTAGGGATTGGTCCGTTTGTAAGTTCCAACCCATTAAGGAGTGGGTTTCAGGCTGGAGATTGGTCAAAGCAAGCCAGGGTCCTAAGGCCGTCCTAAGGCCTTTCCCCCCGCCCCTCATTCTACAGTTTCCAAATAGTTCCAGAGTCAGCAAAGACATGATGTCATGAGCTTCCTATAGCTGTATTTAATCCTGATATGTTTTCAAAGATAAGCTTATCAAAGCTCATTAAATATGTTGTTTTAACAGTTCTCAGAATATTAGACTTCTAAAAATGTCAAAAATGCCTTAGGTTTTTAATTCTACAATAGCCTCTGACCCTTAGGTTTGGTAGATAACTCTCTAGGTTTATAAAAGTGGTTTCTCTACATTTCTCAGGCCTTCTAACTCAGAGTGTCTGTGTGTCTCTCTATTGTAGAACATTTAGTTGTGTGACATTAGTTTTTCACTAAACAGGGTTGTTGGCTGCCATTATCTGTCAGGAGCATACATTTTTTTCCTGCAAACTAAGCTGCCCCTATGTGTTTATCTGTACATCATGTTTAACGTTTCAGCAAGCAGGTGTCTAGAATATTGTAAAAGCACCTGTGAGAATTAGTATTAATATGGTTATTAATTTGCTTTTCAATTTGTATCAATATGTGAATATTGCACATTATCAAGTGTATCTGTATGTCTCTCTCTCTATGACACAAGAAAATGGACTTGCAAATTCAGTTCTGCTAGAAATTGTGTAATCACAGTTTATGTTGGTTAACCAGTCCTTTGAAAGCACTAGAGTCAAGGGGGGCAGAAACTCCTCTTTCAATACTCTCTATTCACAAATAGTAAAGGACATTCTATTGATAAGGATGCTGTCTCCTTTATTTAATATGGAGTTACAGTATCACCTCCTCACAGTGTTAGATCCTGTTTTCCCAGGTCTACATGGCCATTTTTGTCTCTAAGACTGTCAAGGATGTGTGTTTGTGTTGTCAGAAGTTCTAAAAGGCATACAATTCTTAATGACAACACTAAGTTCACCCTAAGGTCCCAAGTCTGTTTGACTACATGCAAATAAATATTTTTTAGCATTAAAGTCTACTTGAACAACAGGAGTTTCTGCCAGGGTCCTATCTTAAAGTAAAATACAGTTATTTTGATCTAAACATATGTCATTAATATCATAAAACAGAATAGGTATTTTCTAAATTAATTGAATCAGGAGTTTTGCAGTGTGCAAATTATTTTATAAAATCACAATGTTACAAGTTTGAATTAGGATGTATTTTTTTAGGTCAACCATATACAAACATGATCACTAGGGCCTACTACATAAATAGACAGTCTATAGACATTTTTTTAAATATATGGTATAGCCTATTTATCAAACATTCATACAATAGATTAATTAACTTTTAAACTACATAGGCTATGTTATACAATTACAGTAATAGTTTCATACCCCAAAAAACTGTGTTTGTTTGGGCTACAAAAACCTGGGCCCGTATTTATCAAGCTTCTCAGAATTACTCTTAAGAACACTGCTAAAACTTGACTTAAGAGTAAGAAAATTCTTGGCTCAAAGCTGCGCTTAAAAGTTAGTTATCAAACATCCCAGTCCTACTTTTAGTGAAGTGTAGGACTAAATCTTAAGTGTCAGTCTTAGAGCTGATTCAAGACACTTTGCTGTGCCGCAAACGGGATTTTGGATGACGACATAGGCAAGATCCAATCACTGAATACATGTACTTGTTTAAGAATATTCTCAAATAAATTCACATTCAATGGTGACATTCATAAGAGGAGTTGACATTCAACAAACATTTGACAAAGAATTTCAAGAGAATTTATTATGATATACACATTGCAAATTAAAGATCAAAAAAGGTTTCCAACACGTTTTCCACTATTTCTCAATTAAATATTTCAAACGAGTGTGCTGTTCACTGACCTACCTATATATAGCCT